>JADMLD010000880.1:0-46630 GCA_017589585.1 Phylloscopus whistleri
TTGTTAACAAAACCCCCTACTGCCTGGTAATTTTATTCTTCCCCTTTGAACAGTGAGTAACAGAATAATCATAACTTTTGTGATTTTGAAGATACCTATTTATCTGTCCATTACTTTTGGACTATAGTATCCCTGTCAGTATTCAAAACTCATCTTTGATCTTAAAATTCTCTTGCCAATAATCATTATATATGTCCGTGTGTGTATATGTGTGTGTGTATATATATATTTATTTCTAGGCCATTATCATAAATGACCATATAGCTGCTGGAAAATTATGAGCTGACTTAAAAAAAAGAAAAAAAAAGAGAGGTGATAAAAGTAACAGAGGAGATATCCATAACAAAGGAGACTGATATACAAAAGACAGTTTCTAATATAGATTTCTATTCTTTGTGGTAATACATTATTTTCTTCTTAAAGAAGAAACTTTCAGTCAGTACTAAAGAAAGAACTGCCATTTTAAAAAGTGTTCTGAGACAGTTTATGTGCATAGGATTTCAATGAAGTTTAATTTTGAAGGAAATTAAATACATCCCCAACAAATCTCTCCCCAGATGCTGTTTAAATTTGTTCAAGGACCCAGGTTTAATTAAGTTCAATTCATAATAATTGCCCTTAAACATGCACCTATTTTCAGAAATAAGGATTTTATGCTAAAAAGTAGCTGCATTCTCTTTGGAAACAGCTCTTGCTGAGACAGCTCTGAATCCAGGCTCTAGGTGAAGAATCAATTGTCCAATCATGAGTATCAATGGTTGTCTCACTGAGCACAGAAAGTTATCAAAAGGGCCCAAATCCAACCACTTTAGGAGTGGTAAATAAGGGCAAGAAGTGAACCCTGAGAAAGGTGTGAGTGGACTATTTTATCTCTAGCCCAGGTTGGCACAGGGAATGGAGAGCAAATTTGTTTGGTAGATAATTTACTTCAGAAATATTTAGCTTCACTGGAGGTGATAACTGATGACAAACAGTTATAAATATGTAACTGTAAAATTTTATGTTTCTTTGAACAGATAGGAGCCATGGTGGAGATGTTGGATGAATGCAAAGGGATATAGAGCTAAAGACAGAGGAGTTATCTGGCCAGAGGGCAGATAATTCATTATAATATGCATTTATGGAGAAGTTAAAGGGGGTTAAAGGGTAAAGGAAGGAGATGTAGAATTTTTTTTCAGGGGGTTAGTGCCTTTAGGTTTCTGTGGTTGAAACCCCACCATTGCATTCACACTGTTGCTTTAGTTGATAATATATGAATGGAAATGAATATATATATTGCCAGATTTCCATTTAAAAACACTTCCTTTTTCTTACCACTGCTTTGTTACTGTTGGCTGGGTGTTGGTTGTTAGTAAATTTGGGGTACTTATTTGTATTTTAAATTTATTACTGATTTATTCTTACTTATTCTTTATTTATATTCTGATATGGAGTATCTTTATTCTGTTTACTTAGTCACCAAGTCTTTTCCTGAAGCATTTACTCACTGTGGTTGTGGGTTGCATTAGGTTTGAGCCTGTTGGGAGCACTGCACAGAGGATTATACATTTTGAGTTTTCCTTGGATTCAGGTTCCTGTAGCCACAATGGTTTTGATAATATTTTGGCCATGACGAAATTTGAAGTTGGTGAAGGTATTTTTGAAAACTCTGCTTTGTAGTGTTTGGGGGATTTTCCTCATTAGGCTATGGATAATGGAATTAGAGGGGTACCACATCTTTAAAGAAAGCATGAGTTGGAATGCTAATTGTGGAAAGCTTCTGGTTATGTAAGGAGATGTGGTGTGTGTCAGAAGTAGGCTGAGGATTTTCAGAAAAGGAAGATGATAGAATAGCTGAATATATAATTACATACAGGAAAAAAACCTTCTTGGCCACATCTTTGAGGGTTAAACTGGGGGAGTTTGAGGTAATAGAATTAGCAAAAATGACAGCAAACCCACCTTTTTAGTGGTTCTTCTACTGAAATAGTGTGTTGGCAGTTTTCTACTAAAAAAGCTGCTTTAGTAAAGGAAATTCAGCTCTGGAGGCTGGAAGGAAAGTTTTAATTTTTTTTTTCTGAAGTAGACAGAATATAATGACTAAAACTTTCTGGTTTATATTTACCCTGTACTAAAATGCTTTTGGATTAGAGTTTAATTTTTACTTTCTAGAAACGCAGAGGGAAATAGGGTGAAGTATAATTAAAAGGTCATTTGGCTGACAATGATAAATGGGCATTTAACCAGTCAGCCAGTCCCCCACTGAACTTGAACAAGTAGGTCTGTAAGTAAGACTTGAAAAGGATTTCTAAGTGGGGCTGAGAAGATGCTTGTTCTATAAAGATTAATTTCTGTTAAATTTAAGTATGTAGTGCTGGGCTTGGTAATGAAACCAGGGTGAAAAAGAATAGCAATTATTTCTCCACAGTTGTAGAAAAAATAGATGGAACAGCAGATAAAAAAGCAACATTATGAATTAATATGGCTTGGAGAAGTGATAATGTTATTTGTAAGGACAAGTTTTTAAGGTCACCAAGGAATTTTGATGAGGGGAAGGCATGGGTTAATAATGCAAGGATAATGTAGAGAAAGCCTAGAGCATCACTGCAGAAATAGTAATGGTAGGTTGGATTTTTATCAGATTTTGAATTATTAAAAAAAAATAAATTCTACAATGCTGGAGTTACATGGGTTAAAACTATGGCCAGTAGACTGTTGCCTGCAATGATCAGTGGTAGGAGGCATTGGAAGATGAAGAAATGGGTGAGCATGGCATTGTTCACTGAGTCCCCACCTCTGATCCATTGCACTGAGACAGTGCCACTCTAGGGGATGGTGAACAGGAGGCCAGAGACAGCTGTGGCTTTGCAAAACAACCATTCCATGTCATTTATGGAGGTGGGAGATGTGAGCAGTGATAGACAGGTTCTTCATATCTCCCAGCCTTCTTTATAATTTTAGGACCATAATAAAGCTTTTGGCTGATACAGAGAAAAACAAAAATGAAGAAGGAAGTATTGTTTGCATGGAGGTTATGGATTAGTAATTTATGTTGGACACCTTGGCGAATGTGGGCTAGAGAGGAGAGCTAATGAGCTATGGGGGTAGCAGCATGGCATAGAGCAAGGACTGCCTCTGTAAGGATTGAGAGATAAGGCAGATACCAAAGAAGAGGAAAAAGTTTCTCTGATCAGAGATAGGAGTAGGTTCAAGATCCACAGATGATTTCTTTCTTTTTACACATACATGCATTTTCCAGATGCTGCTGGGCACTAAGCTTTCTGTGTTTTGCTCTGTGTTTCTACAGTGGTGTCCTTTTAGATGACAGGTCTTTGTTGAAATCCTAGTATAAACTAATATGATTAATATTAGCAGCTGCTAATATGAAGCAGCTGCTTAATCCTTACTCTTGTGAGAGTGCCTGACTTGGCAGCAGTGGTTCTGGGTGCTGGTTAATTGAAAGCCATTAGGGTGTTTTTAATCCTATTTTTGAGTTATTTGAGACGTGACAGTGGTTTCAGCTCATTATGTTTTATAGAGGGTGATCTTCTCTTGAACTGTGAGGGGACTGGCCTCTCTTAATCCATGCAATCTGTGGTCCTGTGTAATTGTCAAGAAGGTGTTGAAGGGAAGATGTGGAAGATGTGACGCAGCTCATCCTTGGATTACTGTATTGTTTGTTTCTCCCATCTCCTGCTTTCTCCTCTCAGCCCACTCTGGATCTTTGGGGGCTCAAGAGACCTCTCATTACAGTCTCTCTAGAGAGCAGCTGCTCATCATTAACTGCTACACAGTCTGTTCCTTTTCCTGCCCAGAGAGTTATTTTGGATCATACTCTGAGCACATCAGGACCTACAGGTGTATTCAAAAGAATGAAAGCTTCCACTATGAATTAGGCACTCAGATATTCTTGAAAATCCTGTATGGCAGTCTGTGCAACTGTCAGAGTAATATAGCACTGATATTGGCTTCTTGTTGCCAGAATTTCTTTCCCCTAGCTCTTGACAACCTATTTCCTAAATACATTGCTTCTATTAGCTTTATATACCTACCTATTGGATTGCATTTATGACTCTGTAAATCATAAGTATTGTAGTAGAATTGAAGATAATAAATAGAAAAATGAAATGGAAAAAGAGCCAGTCCTTCCTCTTATCTAGGATATTACTTTTCTAAGCTATAAGAAAATACTGGCAGTGTTTATAGGTTTCTGGATTTGAATTTTTATATTAAAGAATTCAACTTATTCAGAAGGTAGCTTTATATATTAGCTTTTGTAACAGATATAAATCTCTTCAATTTTACCTCAGATGTTCTAAGCATTGGCAAGTATGAAGGTACAAAGACACTTTGAAGAAGAAACATATAAAAAATAAGTTTTATTTCAGTAAATGCAGTGTGCTATCCTTATGTCAGGATGCAACTTAAAGAGACTTTTTTGTGCATGTAAATCACATTTTTTTTCCACAGTCTTAAATCCATCCTTGTTTTAAATAGTAATTTTCTGTTAGATTTACTGATTACAAAAAGATGCCAATTTTCCCACCTTTCTGCCTAGCTTTTAGCTCAGACAGGTTGTTTGTCTCATAACCAGGCTGCAGCTTCAGCAGGGATTCATTCCAGTGTTAGGTGCTGTCAGTCCAGAGGTTTTACAGCTATTCAACAAACCAGAAAGTGGCACAATTATTTGAATGAATTATTTGTTATATATACATACAATCTGCTGTTCATGACCCCAAACAGAAATAATGAAATCTAGGTAAATATTGTAACAGTATGATTGAATTATATTGAAATATAGACACTTAGGTCCCCTTATATTTCACTTATGGTATGTGTTCATTAATTTCTAAACTCTGAAAGCCACAGTGGGTGCTGTTACTCCTCACATTCACAGACAGGCAGGAAAATGTGAAGCAAATTTCTTCAAGGCAGGAACAGTCCAGTCCTGGTGCTGCTACCATGCAATCCTCTGCCCCATGTCATCAGACTTCACATTCTCATCATTAAAGAGTGAAAAAAATGACAACTGTTTTTTTCAGTGGAGTCTGGTGCCCACTCAGCACCTTCCTAGATATTTACAGAGATTTTCAGTGGCATAGGGACACTCTGGAAGATAAGTCAAATCTTCCTTTGGAAGCAGTACTATGTTGATGTGGATGTCTTTCAAAGCTCTCTTCATGGTGTTTGTTTCATTTAGCACAGAAATATTTGCCTCCTTGCTTTCAGAACGCCTGGCAGGGTGTGTGTGTCTGTGTGTGGTGTGTTTCAGGGCATAATTTGATGAAATGAGATGCCTGTAAGAGCAGTCTCCACGAGTACTGCAGACTCCTTTCTCTCACACATTTATTGCCTGTGCAGCAGGGGAAGTGCAGCTCCCTGAAATCAAAGGTTTTCACACCTTTCATCTCGGAGGGCATCTCACAGCTACCCAGGAGAGGAGATCAGGGAACTTCTGGCTGAATGAAGAAAAGACAAACCCTCCTGCAGGCATCCAACGAGTCTGAACTCATGTAGAAAGGAGATTTGGTTTATGTCCTTGGAAAGGGTGGCTTGAAGAGCAACACATCCTGTAAGGCTGAGGCCATGTGAGAAACAAATTTGTGCAGAGGCATGGAAAGTCCTTGTTCATTGCTGTTCATCTCAAGGAAACAGCATGAAGCTAATTCAGGGGAGGTTTAGGTTGGATATATCCTTTTCCTCTCCCCCCCTCTCTGTTCCTGCCATCAGCTTATACAGAGCAATACAAAAAAATTAATCTAACGTATTTAATAAAAGCGTTACATGTTGGTCAGGGATAAATCACAGCATTGCTGAATGAAAGGGTTACTTTAAACCATCCTGTCCCATAATGGAATCATAACCATTGGTGGAAAAATATATTTTTATAAATAGAATGAAACAACTTACGTGTATCTGGAAAAAAACAACATTCAAAGCTCAAGAAACATCAGGATAATTGATGGTGGGGTGTTTTGGGGAAAAGAAAATGTGAAAGATTCATTGTTTTCTGCAGAGAGACTTTCAAAAGAAACTCCTAAAAATGTTCAGGTATGTAAATACAGGACTTGAAACAAGATCTGGAGACAAAAGTCTTGGGAAATGCTTTCAGGAAGTTAGCAATTAGAACTGGTTGGATAACTGCTATTTCAGGTTGCTGTTAATTTTAAGACCCAAAACTGTTTTATTGGAAAAGGCAAAGATTTGTTGTGACTTGCTTATAAAATATAAAATTTTAACACATGTGGAATGTTTTACATGAGCTATTGAAATACCTTGGATTTAAGACATAAAATACAGCAAGAAATTATTTCTAATTTTAAATTTTAATAGTATTGTTTCTGAAAAGAAGCAAACAGGGGTGATAGTGGCATAAGACTGCAGAGTAAATTGAATCTGCATTTGCATCAAAACTTTCATAATCTGAAAGTTTAGGCCATTGCTACTCCTAGTAGGGATTGGTGGCAGCACAGGGAAGTGAATGAACAAGAAAACACATGTTACATTCTCCATGAATTTCTTCCAGATAAGAAAATAAATATGTTTCAGAGCTATGAGACATTGTGGAAGCTATGGATTTGGGACTGAACAATTCCCAGTCAGAACAATCCATTAAGAGCTGCTGAAAGCAGACCACCTACACACTGTTTCTGACAAAGAGGGAAAAAGAGAGTTTTTCAGTGCTGTAATAGTTAAAAAAAAAAAAAAAAGAAAAAGAGAATTAGAGGCAAAAGATCTATATGACCACAATAATTGCAGAGATATTTTTTAAAATTGTTTTTCCTGAATTATAGGTGATAAAATGTATAAAGCTTTGCAGATACTCTCCATGTTCTTAGTGGGTATTATGGTGCTGCTGTCAACCAGTCAGGTAAAGGTTTGGAGTGGAGTGGAGCACAGACCAATGGAAAGCTACTAATAAAACAACTGTTTCACCTCAGAAGCCTCTCCACAAGATAGCAGATTAACTCAAGCTATGCCTGTGTCCAAAATACTCTTTATAAAACCAAAAAGAAATGAAAAACTTCTTGAGAGATATTACTGTTCTCCTCAACAAGTGCAAAATGTAATATAAACTTCTTAGCTACAGAAGGAGAACATGAGGGATGATTTAGAAAGAAGCCAAAATTCTTCTAGTTAAAATATGCTGGCAGCTTTAGCAATGACTGGCAGACCTGATGAAACAGAGATACATTGGATTTTAAGCCTGACAAGGATAAGCACAACTTGTAAACACCATCTGCAAGATGTCCAAACCATTGGTATTGCAGAATATGGCCCTGGGTCTGTACTGAAATACAATCTCTTGTTTCATTCTCATAAAAGTAGTCACTTAAAATTGTTTCTGAATGCAATAAATGCAGTACAAGTAAACACAGCACCTGGGACTTCCCTGCATAAATGAAAAATTAGCATACAGCATGATTGTGGTATTTTCATGACAATGTTTCAGGCAAACATAGCAGTGTAACTTGCAACTTGCTCAGAAAATAAATGGCAGGTCTGCCAAGACCTGGTTACTCTTGGCCAATAATACAAATGATAGACAAATTATTTTCTGTGAGGTCCTAGATTATGGTTGTTAAAATATGAGTTTAATTTAGTGTTATATTCATAGTCATTGAATAAAGGAAATTTGGTTCAGGTTGTGGGTGGGAGAAAATGTGGTTTCAGCAAGTCAGAAATGTCTGCCAGGCCAAGCTAGAAAGGGGGTTTAGCTAAGTGTTTGTATGCTAACTAATGTTCTTCCACCAAACTTCTTGACCTTCATCTCCCAAATTTATGCCATATGCTTGCTTGTGGTTTTGAGGTCTGTCACTGATGACTTGGCAGGGTAATTAACAGCAGCAGTTCAGTACTGTGGTTCCTTATTTCAGTCCTGGTTGTGTGCCCTGGTTCATGTGTCACCTTATTCTATCAAAATAAACAGATCTTTGGCAATAGCTGTCTGCACTGTGTGGTGTGATGGATCATCCTCAGAGGGTGTTTTTCAACAGTTGGTCAATGATGTTATATCTTTAAGTATGTCTATAAGTTTAGAAGAAGATTCCACCAGTCTTGTGACATGTCAAGGACATGTCACGTTGACATGGCTGGGACAAGAAATCCTCTGAGGCTCGGTCACAATTAATCCTCTTTGTGCATTAGATGGTTTTGTGTTTCCTTTGGGATACTCTTAGCTGTGTTTTGAGGTGTAGGCTTTCTGCTCAGTGTAGCTATTTGTATACAAATGCATCCCCATATGTTTTTCAGCCATAATGCTGGTATGTGCTGTTGATAGATCTTGGCAGCTGAATATACAGGTCATAGAATATGTATGTGTCGGACCTCTCTGAAGAAATAGCCCATATACAGGTGACAAAGACGTGGGTTTTGAATAAGAAAATTCAACCTACTAGTTAGAATTTTGCAAAATTGATGCATCTGCAATATGTAGCTACATATTTGTAATATACATGAGTATAGTATATATACATATGAGGCCATTAAAAGAAGTATTTTCAAAAATCAGGCCTTTGAAGCACTTGCAGGGCAGGATTATTTTCAGTACTATATCTCTGTTTTGAACTGGTTGCCTTAAGCACCCTGTCTTTTCAATGGAGATTCAGTCAATATGGACAGGAGTGTATGGGGTCCATCTCATCCTAAAAATCTTACCTCAAACAGGCTGGATCAGTTTGGCACTAGAAATCTCTGTTTCTCTTAATTAACTAAAAAGGGAGCCTCCAGAGATGAGCTCACTTGTGTCTAAAATTAGACCAGAGGAATCCCAGCCATATTGCTGATTTTGCTGCAGATTGCTGACTGAAATCTTCCATACACAGTACAAATTTTAGGTCTAATTTTCTGCCATTTTGCTTCTTGAGTAGTTACTTGCTCCTGTATAAAATGAGGTTAACTTACCACTAATTTTAAGGAGAGGTTTTAACTTCTTGGGTTCCTTTACTCTTTATTAAAAAATATCCTTGCTTGATGCATTCATGCCCTGTGCAAGGTGAAAGGCACTACAGAGTTGGGCCCTCTGGCTCTCATCTGGCACCTCAGCTGTGAAGTGAGTACTCAGCATGCAATTAGCATTGATTCCTGACCAGTCTCTTCCTCTGGCAGCCCCGAGCCAACGGTGCTACATCGGCAATGGCACAGATTACAGAGGCACAGCCAAGACAACCATTTCTGGACACAGCTGCCTGCCTTGGAATTCAGACCTGCTTTACCAGGAGCTTCATGTTGACAGCATTGGGAAAGCAGTGCAGCTTGGCCTGGGGCCGTTCCCTTACTGCAGGTGAGGAAAGTTCTTGCTTCTCCTCTGTTTGTACATCAGGGGACAGATGTGTTGTGGAAATAAGAAGGGCCAGGGATCTCAAAGAAGGTGTTAGCCCTGTCTCAAAAAAGCTGACTTTAGTAATCAGGCAGCCTGACAAGAGGGATTGTACAGAAGACAAGGTCTGGTACATAGGCTCAATCAATAGCTGGGTCTGCTGAAAGAAGCTGAGACACAAAATAATGTTGGAAATTCTGGGTCCTATTTTTTTTTCTGGGTAATGTTGTTTTTTTTTTCCAAATGAGACCATAATGCAAAGCTTTTGACATTGTTCAGTAATGCTTATCCAAAAGGAGAAATCAATACAGTAGCTAAATTGAAATAACTAAATTTAATTTCTTATTCTTTGCTTGTGAAAGACATACCATAAAGAAATATTTTGAAAAGAGAAAAGTTATTTGAAAATGAAAAATAAAAGACTATATCTAAATAAGGTTGAAATGGGATGTCAAATTTAATTTTTGAATTTCTTACAAAGAAAAACTATTGCGAAACAAGATTTCACAGTGTTTCAATTTTGACTGCACCATATAGTGATAAACTACATTTCTGCTGAAGGTTTCTGTTAAACTATAATGAAAATAGCTTGTGCTATGTAGGTTTGTGCCTTCTCCTCAGTCACCTTATGTCCCCTCTCTTTCTGAGGTCTCTATGAGCTCAATGGATATCCACAAATAAAGGAAATGTTTCTATTTAGAGAGAACATTTCTCATCCTGGAGATGAGCAAATGTCAAACCTGCCAACCTGTAGATGATTCCCCATAAATCACTGGTGGATGCCTAAGATATTGTTTCTTTGCTTGCTTGCTTTTTTTTGTGTATGTGTGGGGTTTTTTAAATGGAACTTAGACCAGTAGCTCAGGAAAATCAGAGTGTACTGCACACTTCCTAATTTGTTTGGTGATAAAAAGCATGCACACATGATAAAAGTAGCTCCTCTCTATATAACACAAACTAACAATAAACAATTCCTACCCCCTCCTTTATACCCTCCCACCTTGATTTCCAGGGCTTTGTCCTCATGCAAACACTTCAGTATTTGATTTATGGTGTCCTAGGCAATTTATCTAGAACGTATTTTGTGCTTTGATAAAAGCTGAGCCCTTTGACTTACATTATTTATGCCCAATATTCACTTTCAGATTTGAAATGAAGAGAACAAAATGGTGTAGGAGCTGATGTGTTCATGTTCTGTAGAGCTGAGAAAAAAAGCTTTTCACTTTTTTGTCAGCTTGTTACAATTTCTGGGGATATCTCTGCTGTAGTATATAATCCTGCAGATATCTTCTTCTTCAAATAGTCTAATTTAGAAACATTGTTGGTGGAAGATGACTCAACCTGTGTTGCTTCTTCAGTTCTGAGAATTTGAAAGTGCTCTAATCTTCTTCTGAAGAGCAGTCAGATTGAAAAAGAAAAAAATAATCGAAGAACCTTACAATAACAGATGATGCCTGTGATAAATCCAACTGAAATTAGAAATACTGCTTATCTGGGGCTCTGAATTACCTTTTCTATTTTTCTTGGTCTAATAAAGATCTTTCTGGGTCTTCAAAGCCTCCCTATATTCTTGGAAGTGTAAACTGGGCAGATTTCTGGTTACTTATAATGCACTGATAAAGACAGGCTGTACCACAGAGAAACACTAATGGAATCAACCAAAAACCTGTTTAACACCAAGGTAACAAAAGGCTAAATGGTTTCCATTATTCTTTTTTTTTCCCCAACCTTTTTGAGGAATACAATATTTTCTTGAAATAGTCTTTCATTTCCTCAGACTCTCCAGGGAATGCGAACCTGAGATTTGCAAATTCATTTTTGCTAGCTATTCTTTTTATGGATTTTCTATGATTCTACCTGTGTTGGAATCTCCTTGCCTAAAAAATAACCTAAACCAGGAATCTCTCCCATGGGATTTGGTTCTGAAAATAGCTGAGCTGATACCTGTGAAAGCACTTCAGTGTGGGCTGTAGTTAAACGCTGTGAACGTGCTCATGCATCCAAATACTTGTAGTCAAGTTTTACAGGTGTTCAGTTGTATTTCAGGTCCTAGAGAACCTTAGTCTTGGTTAGTTTTAAGATGAAGAATTATATTAAAATGCTGCTCACCCTTGCAGGTGAGCACTTTGTCAGCACCTTGTGAGATGGCTCAAAATCTGAGAGCCCTGTCCATGCTCAGGACTTGCTCCCATGGTGCAAGAGGAAAAAACAGAAAACCTTTGGGAATCTTGGAACAACACTGTGGTTAATGCTCATAATTCCCTCTTCCCCTGAATTAACTAGAAATCCAGATGATGATGATAAGCCCTGGTGTTACATCATGAAGGACAACAGTTTGTCTTGGGCGTACTGTGACATTCCAACTTGTGGTATGTAAAGCCTTCCTTAAAATCCATGTTATGAATGAATGAAGATTTATTGATTCTACAATGAGGTTTCACTGTACAATTTTGAATGTTCTACTATTCTACTGAGTGTTGAATATTTTACTGTTTCCAGTACACAATGGGCTTCTTTTGCATTTTTTGGAGTTGTGATACAATCTATGATTCTTGTCCAGAAATAGCAGCAGTGTCATGCTACTCTTTTGGTCATGCCAATATCCCCATATTTTCTGCTAGAATGTGCAAGATGCCAGAAATGACTGATGCTTTGGTAAAAATTGTCATCACCCTGGGAATTGCAGGCCCAGGAAAGGAAGTGGGCCCCTGTGAGCAATGAGAGGTCTACATTCTGAAGATGTATGAGACCTGGTGTTCAATTCCAAAACATAAAGATTCTGGTAGTCTGATGCCATATCCCTTTTTATCTCAGCAAGCAGGGAAAGGAGGCCACCAGTACCAGACAAAGTAGATAATTCTGCAAATACCAAAAGACCATGTGGAAGAAGACATAAAAAAAGAAGTTTTGTGAGACCTAGGATTGTTGGCGGATCCTCATCTCTGCCTGGATCTCACCCCTGGACAGCAGCTATATATATTGGAGAGAGTTTCTGTGGTGGAAGCCTGGTTCAGACCTGCTGGGTTGTGTCAGCAGCACACTGCTTTGCTAACAGGTAAACTCACCCCTTAGTGTGACAGTGGGTCCTCACAACAAACCTGAACTGAAACAAGAAAAGCAGATGAAATTATAAAAGACCAGTGTGTCAAAAGGAATTTCTGGCAGTTTGAATGCTCTTCATCATCTAAAAAATGGCTTGCACTACTATAATCTCATAAGCCCTTATCTTGTTCCTTAAGGAGTCTCAGAGAACCTGAACACCCTGACTAAAGGAATAAGGTAGGGTGAAGCAGCACATAGAATGGGGCATCGCACGTGCAAGAATCTGCAGGGGAATAAAAGTATTCCTCTTCTTCTTGGTTACCTTTCTGAATGTTTATGCCTGTTTTGAGATACAACAGAGATGACTATGCTCACTGCTGTGTTTTGTTCAGAAAGGCTGAGACAGCCAAGCAATGATTTATTGGAGACGATAAATTACTGTTGGTTGACACAAATAGAGTGGGCTGAGCTTTACAAAAAGCCACATGGAAGAACTAAACTGCCAAACTTAAGCTGATTTTCTTGAGAGAGATTTTTTTTTTCTCCTATGGGACACTGGAGAAAATATTGATTATAAGATGCTCTCACTTTATTTTAAATACTTAATTTTTTACAAATTTTTGACACTTCCCCTGATTTCAGTTTGATCACTTTGAAGGGAAAAGTATTACATCATTTGATACCCATTGTTCCTTTCCATAGTAAAGAAGCCAAGAGAAACAGAAAACCTTTTGCCAGAATATAGACACTGATAGCTTGTAGAGCTAATAATACCACTGTGAATGCTGTACTGAAGCATTTGGAGCTCAAGCCACAATGCATTTGTTTTTCAAATGTTGTGAAATAGCTACTAACTTTGGCAGCTGTTCAGGACATTTCCACCCACTTCCAGCTGGTCGTTTGGTACGTACAGATTTTCCATAATTACTGCATTGTAATCTGCACTCTTCTGTTTGTTTAGGACCTCTGGTAGTCACAATTCCAACTGTTTCCCACTAGGCGACAATAGATACCTGTGCAGCTCAATTATTTCTTTTTTTCTTTTCTGTAACCCTTCCTGTTTTATTTCTTTTCCTGAATGAACCATTTGTAAGTCATAGTAGAACCATTCAGTGCTTCTAAAATTGTTCTGAATACTATTCTAGAAAGTGATCTTCCACTGTTTTACAGACCCAAAATCTGATTTACTACTGCAAAAATACTGAGAAAATCATGGCCTTACATATTGATTGAAGAGCAGGTTATTGTCTTTTTGTATCCCAGTAATACAGAATACACTTTGCCCTTTCCTTTGTTAACCTAGAGCACAGCTCTTCTAGCAGGGGTGCTGCTGTCTCTCTGCATTGCAATTGCCCAGAATCTCTTTCCTCTGAGTCCATGGCTGCTGGTCATTGCTGTGTACTCAGTACTGGGGGAGGTTCTGTGGTGCTTTAGCACCTGAAGGGCACAGAAATGCAGGGAAACTGCATTGGTGCAAACCACTCTGCATCTGTGCATGATGTGTGACACCAGGTATTTTCTTCTCCTGCACTCGGTAACAAAACATAGGAGTGCTCCAGTGTTGAAGACACTTGCTAACTAAATTCATTGTAGACTTACACAGATTGAATTGGTTTTAGAAAAAGAGTGAAACGTGAATTCTGTTGCTTTCATAGCTAGAGAATAAATTGCCTTTCCTAAACACTTCCTGATTATTCCCAAATGTCTCTTACTTCCCCATTTCTGTACTCGTTTTTATTGGTTTTCTTTCCTAGGAAACTGGATATCAGAGGACCGTGGTCTTAAAGTAAAAAACTGATAGCTGGAAAAGATGGTGTGAATTTCAAATACCGTGTGCTCTTCTGGCTGTGAAGTTTCCCATTAAATCCATGTTCTTTTGGGACTTCACCAGGTTGCTTTTGATTCTGGACAACAGATTGAACATAGATAAGCAAATCTCAGAACTGGTGCTGTCTTTTAGGTGGAAGCTTCCCAGATATTCCTGAATCGTCAACGTGCCAGCACCTTTAAACCTTGGCCTGTAATTTTTTTCAGGAGACTGATTTCCTGGAGAAACGAGATATCCACCACTGATTCATCTTTTGATCCCTCATTTCTTTCTGAGGAGCTTTTGTAATCATTGGCAAAGTCAAGTTTGATTCCGTTAAGTTTCTAGGAGAGGTGTTTACACCCCCCAAAGGTGCTTGTTAGCCAAACAGCAGCTGGGCAGCAGTGCCTGTGCTGGCCTTTTCCTTCTTTCAAGAAGCAGCAGCCTTTAATTAGGTTAATCAGGACCCACAGAGCCCTCATCTTACTGTAACATCTTTTTCCTTGCCCTCTGTAGGCAGGAAGCCTGGGAAACAGGTAAAGGCATTATGAGAGGGTAAACAATGGACATGGTGGGAGGCTGAGGTTATAATGGTTCATAGGATACCCAGCCACTGGAAAATCAGCTACATTTGTCCTGCTAATCACAGAACTGCTTGTCTCTCTTTTGTATTACAGTCCACTAAAATCCACTATTAGAGTAGTTCTGGGGCAGCAGATATTTAATAAAACGACTGATGTAACACAGACATTTGAAATAGAGAAATACATCTTGCATCCTCAGTATTCCGTGTTCAATCCTACTGAACATGATATTGGTGAGTATTTTTGTTTAGAAAGTTTTATTTTCCATTTACTCGACCTAGTTTCAAGTTTAGATGGTATTTTAGAAACTGCCTTTAGAGTGGAAAAATCATACATACTAAGAGAAGCTTTTTGAATGCAGAGGGTTCTTAGTTCTACCAGAGTTATAACAGCATCTGAAAGCTAGACAAATTCAGATGAAAAATAAATTACAAATTTTAAATAATTATGATAATTAGCCTTTGGAGCAATTTACCTAGATGTGTGGCAGATTGATCATCACTTCAAGTCTTTGTGAGATTAGGCATTTTTTCAACTGAACCAGAAGCTGTAGGCTTGATGCAGGAATTGCTTGGTAAAATTCTATTGTCTGTATTGTATAAAGGATCTGACTAGATGAATGTAATAACCCCATCTGCTCTGAAAATCTGTGGTAAGTATCATTTTTTACACTGAGATAGATTTAAAAATCAGCTGTCTTATCAGTCAGAAGTTAAATGCCCTTCTGATTGACCTTATAATATTAGTCAGAATGACAATGGAGCAGCACCTTACTTCTTATTTTCTGATCTGCTCTTGTGAAAATTGTCATGTCACCCCAGGGCACCAAGCTGTGTGAGCACTTTGTCTGTGAGACTGTTTAATAGCCTGACATAGGGAATATTTTAGGTCAGGCATGTACTGGCTTTTTTTTTTTTTTTTTTTTTTCTCCCAGATGGTATTTTCTACTCTATAGCAAAAAACATTCAGGTTCTGTGTTGGTGGGAGCTCTGTCACAGCATACAAGGAGACAAACTAGATTTGAGGCATTACTCTGCTCTGAAATATCCTGGTGAAAACCACCCATGACACTTTGAGATCTCATAGCTTTTTTTAATTACTCTGAAATTAGGTAGGCATGCCTCACCAGTGTGCTAAGTCCAAATCTAGGGAGAGCTGAACATGGACTGCCTAAGACAAGCCCAATTGCAAAAATAAATGAGAAGGCAGAAACTGTGTTGTGGGGGGAAGATGCAGGTGTTTGTTCTGTCCAGTCAGTGATTTCTACTGATGCAACCAAAGAGCTATGTCCTGCTGAAGATACTTTCCTAAAGGAAACAACTATCACATGAGTGTTTGCTAGGAAATTTGAGGGATTCAGATGCAGGCAGAGTTGGTGGGGAAGAGGAGCAAGGTGAGGAAGATCAAGCTGATGACTGTGGGAGCAAGGTTTGTGTGGGCTTCTCAGGCTGTGAGGTATGTTCCACTAAGGCAAAAAAACTGTAGCTGGTAGAGAAATAAGAGTATCCAGTGAGGTCACTTGCTTTCCACACAGCTGTGCTCACAAAACTTGGAGCTTCCAAAAGGCCTGATGAGAAGGTTTAATAGGTGTGTCCACATCACCTCAGCTCTGATCTCTTTGAGTAGTGTGGCCAAACCAATGTGCTGCCCTTGTTCCACCCAATAAAAAGCCCCTTTGCTGCTTTACAGCCAAGTGAAAGAGATTTGCTACAGGGGAACCAATTTTTGAAATCTTTCAGTATCAATCTCACGATGCTGCACAGCTACATATTTACTCTGTTTACAGCCCCATGACTGGTTCGTAAAGATTGTGTAGGTTATGTAATACTTTGTAGGTTCAAGAAGCTTGGTTTTGAAACATCCTGAGGTTTTATTCCTCAATTTTAAAGATCTTGAATTTCACTGAACTCAGTGATAACAGGACACGAAATATACCAGCTCTTGGAGTAATTAATTTTTTAAATGGAATTGGAATTAGGCCAGTGACCAGGCTTTCAGAAGCAGTGAGTATTTGCACATCCCACTTATTTCAGCTGAAAGTTGGGGATATGTCACTGTTATTTAACCATAAGGTGGGAGGAGACACATGCATTTTCTATCTTACCCCTTCTCTACAGAAGCAGTGAAGCAAAATCTGCTCACTGAGCACAGCATAAAATAAATATTCCCACAAGGGGAGTAGCTGAATCTTTCAGCCTTCAATCTATTGTGAAATCAGGTGCTGTTGAGATGAATCTGTCTGTCTTTGATTGAAATATCTTAATTAAGAGAGGCTTAGGGGATAATTAAATTTGTATCTGAGACCCATTACTGCCAATCCCATTAAAGAAAGGGAACAGTCACTTTCTTCCTCCTGTATTTTCTGTTCTGCAGCTTTGATTAAGCTGAAGAAGAACGGCCAACGTTGTGCTGTCAAGTCCCAGTTTGTTCAGCCCATCTGCCTGCCAGAAAGTAACACTGTTTTCCCTGACCACTTGAAATGTCAGATTTCTGGATGGGGACACAAGCATGAGAGTGAGTAAAATAAGAGTTGGTGTCTGTAGAAAAAAATGATGATAAAAACATAACACTCAGCTGTACACTATACAACTGAGAGTTTGGTAAAATGTTTTGCAAGGGACTTCTGGTGGGATTCTTTTTATCTGCCTTTGGAGCTTACAGCATTTACATCTGAAATACTCATCCTGAACTTCCTTTATAGGCCTTAGAATTTGGAGTGTGGTTCCCTTAACCAAATGCTTGCACCAATTTCAGGACGGAATGAGCTAGCTAGGTCTCAGTGGACTGGGAGAGGAGAAAATAACTCGTTGGAGTGCCAACACCTGGATTTTAGTAAAGTGAATCCTTCCCCTGGTTCCTCCAGGTAGAGATTTTTAACTTCACCATCAAGAAACTTTGAAAACATCAATAGGAGAAGGCCAGATAGACTTTAGGCTAAGAAGTGCTTACACCCAGTTTGATAAAGGTGGAAAAAATCACCCCATCCTTTCAGAGGAGGAATTTCAGGATTATGAGGCTGGACCATGCTCTTTCTATGATGAGATAGCAAAGACCTGTGTAGGTAGATGAGAAGGGTTGAGGAACTGGCTGCCACATTTTGGTGACAGACACAGTATGAGCAAATACCTCAGTCTGAATGTGTAGTCTAAAGACAAAAAGAAGTCATGGAGCCTTTGAAAAATGGATGATTTATTACCACATCTGGAAAGAGGTGAGGACAGGAGTGCTGGGGTATTGTTCCTGAGTCTCTAGAAAATGAGAGAAGCCAAAGTGGATTAATGGCTGGACGTTGCAATACTGTTATTTTATGGAGTCTGACTGGAGGATCAGAAAATGATCACTATAAAAATTATTTTATTTTAAGATGTCCATAACATGAATATTACTGAGAGTTGTTAAATGTGTTTATTATGTGTTAAATATGTTGTATTGTGCCTTGTGCTTTCCTATTACGCTCTTGACATTCTATAAAAATGACTTTTTTTTCCTCTCTGGGAATTTTTTAAAGATATATCTGGTTATTCAGATGTCCTGCAAGAAACACTGGTTCCACTTATTCCAGAGGAGAAGTGCAGAAGTCCTGAAATCTATGGAAGAGAACTCACAGAAAATATGTTCTGTGCTGGCTACTTCGATAGCAAATCTGACGCTTGTCAGGTAATGCTGGGTGTCATCTCTAGGCAGGTGATAGAAATGTATTTTGGTCAGAAATGTTGCAGTGTTACAGTTCTTACTTTTGATTTTATAGTGTTCCTAAAGAAGAGAAATGTTCCTAAAGAAACAAACTTTATGTGACTGCTTCCACCTTCATTTTCTTTATTATGTTCGACGTCAATTAAGCTCTACAGAAGGGCTCCAGGGTATTATATTCCTCCTACCTTCACATAAGGCTGTGCACTGGAGGGTGTGTTCTGGCTGAGCCTGCAGGTGGTGGCAATGGATCACTGCCCAGATGGCAGGGAAGTCCTGGCAGGAAAACCAGCATGAACCTGTGTGGGGACAAATCCCAGAGCTGCTGCCTCTTGCCTGAGGGAAAATAAGGACACCTGGGTAGGAGGTGAGGAGCAGTGGTGAGGTTTGGAGGAAGGAGCTGAGGTTTCTATAGTGGATGTGACTAAATGGTGTAGAATGTCAGTCAATTGGAACCTGTGTTATGTAACCTCAGTCTTTCATGGAATGACCTCATGCTCTTACTACTTTCAGTTATGTCACACCTCAGCTCTGAATAAGGATGCAGAATTGTTGTGGTGATAGATGAGACTTCTTAAAATGAAGGATCAGATTATTCCTTACATAAAACTTCAGATTTCATCTCCAGTTAATTTTGAAGGAGGAGGGTTTTGCTCTATTAACATAAATTCGTGAAAAGGCAGCACATAGCTAATAGCTGGCAATGTAAGTGGAGGAAAGAATATCATGTATACTGTGTGCTGGAAGCCCCATAGAGGTCTGTGATGGTTTTATCACGTTCTATATTTCATTTGACTGGAAGAATATAAAAGCAAACAGGCTTATCTTTAAATTACAAAGATAGTTTATTAATACACACAAAAACAACAAAAAAAAAGGGAAACAACAACAACAACAACAAATGAAACTTCTAAAACATCTTTCTTTCTCTTTCTAAGTTTTTTACCTTTCTTCACTCAACATAAAAAGACATGACCTGCAACCTCAGCCAGTTTTACCATTTTAAAAATAACCTTTTATCAGTTCTTTTAGGAAAGGAGTCTCTCTGGGTTCTATATAGACATCCCATGCTCTACATCTGCGAGGATTTTAAAAGAACTCCTGCAAACTGCGAAATCCTACCCATTAGCAGCTCTCTTAACACTGCACATAGGCCATATTTGCTTATTGGGGTACTGTTTAAGGATGCCTCCTCTAGTATGACACAAAGATTCTCTTCTTCTATTTCCAAAATCATCTCAAGACCCAAAAACAAATCTCCTCTTTCTTTAGGAGCAAAAAGCTTCATATCACTTTTAACTAGAACCTTACATCCCCCCAAAAGCATTTATATGTTACAGGAAAAAAACTAGTTCAGTCTCTATAGTTTACCAGAAATGTCCAGCCAAAATTAGGCCACTCCTTTGTCCTTTGCCTTAAAGTCCTTTTCACTCTCCCTTCACCGACTGTAGCTTCATGCTGTGTCTTTCTATGGCTCATTCGCTATATTTGTTCTTCTTCCGGAGAAAGATGATGTTTAGGAAAGTCCATCTGCTAGCAACAAAGGGTTAAACTTCTCGGGCTGCCGGGCTGCCCACGTGGCTCTGTGGCGGGAAACTGAGTCGTTTAGAAGCCGTGCGCTGGTTTCTTCGGCTTGAAAAGAAGAGCAAGGGCGAAGGGGCACTCCGTCCGAGCTCTCTCTCCTCTCCATGCTGCCTGCTTCTCTGCGAGACAGCGGCTCCTAAAGCTCCGGCCCGGCCCGCCCCAGCTCCAGCGGCATCGGGGGCTCGGCCCGGCCCGCCGCAGCCGCCCGGGGTGGGGGGGCACCGAGGCCGGCCCGGCCCCGGCGGCTCCCTGTCCTCAGTCTGCCACCCCAAGGACAAAGAGGTCGCTCCTCCCCCCACCCAGCCTTTTTAAGC
This sequence comes from Phylloscopus whistleri, assembly GCA_017589585.1. Classification (NCBI taxonomy): domain Eukaryota; kingdom Metazoa; phylum Chordata; class Aves; order Passeriformes; family Phylloscopidae; genus Phylloscopus; species Phylloscopus whistleri. Next base: position 20,320 of record JADMLD010000880.1, read on the forward strand.
ATTCCGCCAAAAGTCGCAGCTTGTCTTCTACTGGATAAATTGCTTGTCAATCAAAAAAACTGACCCCGATTGGAACAAAATCAGGCTTTTCCTAGCCTATGACAAGGTCATAAACATATGCAAAGAAAGGTGTCAAGAGTGAAATGGCAGCAGCCAGCAGTGTCAAGGCCAGGGCTCAGACTGAGGATGCAAGGGTTCACACCAGCCAGAGAGGTGGAAACTCCCTTGCCTGCCCAGCTCCCCTTGCCTTTCCCAGGAAGTGCACGTACAAGAGGCAGCATTACAGCTGATTCTCTCTCTCTGCCCTGGAAAAACAGAAATCAGGAATGAGAAGGAGAAAAGAAAGTAGAGGGAAGGAGAAAGGAGTTGCACAAAGACAAGTGGTCTGCAGAGAATCACAAAGTCTGAGAAACAGAGAGTCAGAGTCACAGATGTTGCTGAAGAACAGTGCTTGTGACATGAAATCATTATTAGTGAATCAATAATTCATTTTTCTCTATTGTCAGACTTGTAGTGTGGTCTGAGGAGAAATAATGTAGACCTCTTAATGTAACAACAGATGTAGCTGACCTCTGGGTTTTCTTAAGGTACACTTAGGATATTAACCTGTTATGTATAAAAATATTCTAAGACCAAGAAACTTCAAACAGACTGTGTGTTTTCCTTGATTATTTTTGAAATATTTTTTGTAGACTTTTTTCATTCAATCAGTGCACTGATGCCAAAATTGCAATCAATTAGACTAATTGTGAAAAACACACAGACAAGCAAGACTTCATCTGATGTCCCTCACTCATCATAGAAATCTTCTGTATAAAGGCAACACAATTTTCCTATGTATTTTTGCTCTCAAGGAATTTTCTTTTGAGATAGGAAAACATACATTTTTATTTGGTCTCAAATAACTAGAGTGATGGCTGCTTTCACCAGTACCATTTACTAAATCACATTTTTAATTTCTAAAGTTTTAATTTCTCTAGAAAGTCAATATAAGAGTAACAATAACAATAACAATAATAATAATTAATAATAATGTCCTGAATGTTTTCAAGGTTTAAAATAAGTAGAAATGTTCAAAATTAACCCTTGCTGTAGTGTAGTTTGGGCTGCTTTTCGGTTCATGGTTTAATGACAAGGTAAATAGTAGCAAATTCAAACACGTGCAAAACCCCATATGCCACATCAAATTACAGCATCCCACAGTCACAAAGTGTGGCTGCATACAATGCAGCACCTTTCTTTGAAAACTCTCATGTTCTCTGAAAGTTGCAATAAACTGCATCGAGAAACCCTCCAAATGCACCCATGTAACCTGTCCATGCAGTGCTGATATTACAACACAGTGCCAAGGCTTGTTCACTCCCATTGAAAATGATCTAAATCAAGCATGCTTTTCAGTAGGTGTCTGAATCTAAAAAAATTGATATTTTAAACAAAATCTGATATTTTGATAGTTTTGTTTAATGTGTAATTTAAAAAAAATTCCACCATTATATTTGAATGTGACTAAAAACACTTTCTAGAATGAAACTTCAGTAAACTGCCTTTTTTTTTTTTAGACTTTAATTCTCATGTGCAAACATTCCTATTTTAGGATTTTCCCAAACTGATCTTCCGACTGCTTTCTATCAAATTAGATAACCTTTGCTTACTTTTGATGCAGGGGGATTCTGGTGGACCTCTGGCTTGTGAGAAGGATGACATCTCTTACCTCTATGGAATTATCAGCTGGGGAGATGGCTGCGGCAGACTCAACAAACCTGGAGTATACACAAGAGTGACCAACTATGTAAAGTGGATAAATGAGAAAATAGCCCCCCGAAAAGCTAGTTGAACAGTTAAATACACTAACATTTGAAGGAGGGTTCAGGAGTCTTTTGGTTTTATTAAAGTGGCATAAATATTTTATTATAAGCTGATATGGAAACTGTCATGGTAATCCTTAGCAGTTCCAAGCCAGACCACCAAAAGCAGGCCTGCTCCATCTGATGTCAGCAGCCTTGCTCTAGCATTCCAGGGCTGTGGATTGCTCAACACACATGACTGCCTTTGTTTGTCTTAATAAAAAAAATCCCAAACATATTGAGACAGTGCACAAAAATCTACAACTCTCTGTCTGCTTGGTGGATTACACAAAACGTGATTTGATGTGTTTTGCAGTTTCTGGTGGAGCTGTCATCCCCCAAACCAACCTGCAACAATATTGTCCTTGTATTTGCAGCTGAAGTAAAAAAAAAAAATAAGTAAACAGGAGAATCAAAAATGAAATTCCCTCTTCCTGAGAAATGATCTCTTGAAGCTCAGGGCAAGAGACTGCAAGAGAACAACGTAGGTAAAGCTGCTCCTCAGCTAACTGCAAGGACAGTTCTGGGGAAAGAAACCAGAGGTTTAGGTTTTCTTCAACCAAACACGTAAGCATATTTTTATATAAACATATTCCTATGTTCCACTGACGTAAAATCAGGAACGTGCCTCAGAGCTTTGCTGAATCTGGTGTGCAATTTTCCAGCAAGGTTAATGCAACACCCTCTGAGAGCTCAAAGGCTTTTGCTGAAAAATGCTGGAAGTTGGAGCAGCTGATTTAGGTTGATACAGCCAGGACCTTTTGCAGACTGTGATCTGCTCCTTGCCCTGAGCATAGCAATGGAAATACTTCACCTTGATGATAAATCCCTAAACGTTTCTTTAATTTGACAGTGTTTTGAAGATGTCTTAGGTTTTGTACTAACAAGTTGTTCAACTATTTAGATAATTCAGAAAGGAGGTTTCTTGAAACAGATTTTTCAACTGGATGGCTGGGGTGCAGCTTGACATTTTCCTCAGGGATTTGGTGATACCATAAACCACAGGCTTTACTGTCATGGTCTATGGAACTGTTATGGGAACAATCAAAGCAATTATTACAATATACAGCTGTTTAGAGGCAGTGGACTCAGCTGTATTAGCAAAAACAGGCAGAAAATGATTCAATAGAAAAAGTCTGACAAAAAATGGAAAATTCTTTTTATTTTCCTGTTACAGGGAACCCTTAGCCACATCAGATGGTACATTTAAGTGTTGATGTGAAATGTATTTCTTCCCTGGCAGTGTTTCTTCCTCTTAAGTGTTTCAAGCAAAGTTGTGTTTTAAAATAATAGAATTTTAAAGTGGTGCCTAGATATTCAGATATTTTGTTTTATAGTACCTGCAGCGTCCTCATGTGTTTCTTAGTAGTGGCGAATGTTATCTGCAGTTAAAAGAGATTTTTTTAAGGAAAAATAACCAAAAGCTGTATCTGTGTGAGTACAAATATACAACAATGCTAATCTAGATAAATGATGTAAACTGTTTAATAAAAACATTTACCCTCTGTTTCTTGAACTTAGTCTGTTATGTATAAAGTTACAGTAAGATCTTTATCTTTGAATCCCTCTCAATCTCCCTCTGTTGTTCTACAGGTTGAGAGCTGGTAGAAAGATGAAATAACACTTTGTGCTGGAAGGCATCTGAAAATCTCTCTGTAAGGGTCAATTTCAGCTGGTGGTGCTCCCAGTTTAATGCAAGTGTCACACACATTTCCTGTAGGCAGATGTAAGCACCTGGATATGTTTCTCAGGTATTAATACTGTGAGTCCCAAGATTACAGCCTTTAGTTTGTTTTTTTAGAGGCACTAAACACTAGCTTGAAAAACTGATATCCACATCTGGGATCTTGATTTTGAAACAAGCTGAAGACTCTTGTTGTGTGACTGCCTCTCTGGCCATTTGCAGTATGAGGCTGGCTTGCTTAATGCCCTAAAATGAGTGTGACCATGTGGCAGGACTAACTGTACCTGCTGCTGAGACAAGTACTGCATCAGCAGGAAGGAACTATTTGCTCTTCTTTGGAAGGGATGCATCAGGGAACACTCAAAGATGAAGCCATTCTTTGTTCTGTGACTTCAGTTTCACTTTGAAATTAACATCTATCCACCCTGTGCACAGTTTTGATCTTGAAGTTTTGTGTTGTATATATTCTCTTGGTCTTCTCTTGCAGTAAAGAAGGTGGCTGTTTGATAGGAAAGGTGTTAGACTGGTGTTTCTGACAATTTGTGTAGCTTTTTTAGCTGTCCTGTTTCCCAAATCTATGCTACTTGTACCAGCAATACAAACAATATCACACTTTAAAAAATATATATTGAATGGTCTGTTTTCTGCCTTCAAAGGCCTAAATGACAAGTCTCCAGCTGATACTAATTTGAATACTTTGAATGCATTCAAATTAATTTGTAGCCTGTTTATCCACTGTGACTGCATTGACTTGGTGGGACTAAATGAAAATCATTTCAGCATCAGCTGTGAGGTGACTAGCACTGTATTACAAGTACAGAGTTGGGGTGGCAAGGAGATGTCCAGGCTATGTGAGATGTCCTGACCTCTCACACTCTGACATCAGTCACATTCCTGTGGGGCACCCCAGCATCTGCCTCCTGCCTTTCTGTTGAGCATTACCCCATGGAAATTATTTTCCATATTTCTCACCCCCTTTAAGTGCTTATTGCTTTGGTTAAAATGAAAACCGAACTCAAATGCAATGAAATTTTATCTGCTATTTTTCCTAACTCCATATTGAAATTGAATTAGAATGCAAAGCCAGTTGAACAAATACTTCCCTAATTCATGATGAAACACACTTAAAAGTTGGTTTTATTAAATTGTATGTTATTCCATGCAAACTGACCGATCTCAAAGGAAGAAATAAATGCAAACATCTAAAAAACCCCCTTCTATTATGCTACTGAAAGAGAAATGTGCTGTAGTGCTGTTTAAAAAAAGCTGAAGAACTAATTACCATCAAATAAGATGCAGCAGGAGTATTTTTGGAATAATGGACTCTAATTAGTCCGTTGCTCGTAGAAATAAATCTGAGGACATCATTAACACATCTTATTCTATTAATTGTAGCTGTTTCGAGTTTGGTGTAAGCGGGTTGTTATCTCGTGACAGTTGCATTGCAAAGAGGAAAAAAAAACAAACGTGAGAAGAGTATTTTTATCTGGGGTAGTTGGCAGTGTCTTCTGGGAGCCAAGGAGAGCTGTAATTATACTTCTGAAAAGTGAAAATTGGGCATTATAAGGAAGGTGCGTGAAGAGCGCGTTTCGGCCGGCCACAGGCGGGCCCCGCTCCACGAACTAAATCCGGTGCGGGCTTTGCGGCCGCCCGGGCGCGGGGCAGCCCCTGCGGTCAGCGGCAAAGTCCGGAGCCGGATCCGGCCGGGGGTCGCGCCCGGAGCGGGTTCGCGGCTCTCTGGGTGCGCCGGCCCGTGCCTCGCGCTCTGAAACCCTGGGGAAAAAATAATAATAATAAAAATAAAATAAAATAAAATAAATAAATAAATTTAAAAAAAAAGAAAGACCCCCTCTACCCCAAAGGTAAAACATGTGAACAAAGAATCACTGAGACGGTCCGCAGACCCCCTTTCCCCGGGCGGCAGGCCGGGGGCCGGGCAGTGCGGCGCTGGCCGCCCGCCCGCGCGGGGCCCTAATAAAGCTATTTTGGAAGTGACCCCTCGGGCGGCCGGAGCGCGGGGCGGGCGCAGCGAGCCGGCGCAGCTGTCCGGAATCATGACTGAAGATGACGGATTCCGTGGTGGTGGAGGGTCACGTCAAGTTGAGAGACGGAAAAAAGGTCCCCGCTCCCGGCGCCCCTTCGGCCCGCGGGGGTCCCCGACCGCCGCCCCCTTGCCCGGAGGGGAGAGAGCCCGCTCTCCCCTGCCCGGCCCCGGCTAACCCTGTCCCTTTGCCTCTCGTTGCAGTGGAAGAGCAGGTGGCTGGTGCTGCGCAAGCCCTCCCCGGTGGCAGGTAAGAGGGGCCCGGCGGTGGGGACGGGGCTCGGGGCCCCGGAGCTTGCCCGGCTCCGCGGGCCCTCAGAGCCCTCGGCGGGGCCATCCCAGCGCTGCGCTGCCCGGAGCCGCGTCCGGCCTCGGGGCCAGCTCCCGCACTCACTAAAACAACGGGAAAAGTGACTTTCCAAGGCACAGCCTTGGAAATTTGGTGCCCGTTCAAAATGCACTTTTTTTTTTTAAATTTTTTTTTTTTTTTTTTTTTTTTTGTGGGGGGAACTTACTTCAGGGTGATTGCTGGCTGTTAGAAAAAAAAAAAAGCTGACATTGTAAGCTCGGCAGTTATTTTTGATCAGTGTTTTGACAGAAAATATCACTTCAATTTAAAAATAAAATGACATTTTGAATTAAGGAAAGGAAAAAAAAAAATAAGATCGTTTCCATGCTTCTGAAGGGGAAATTGAAAACGTTACACAGAGCTGATGTTTTACTGCTGCAGAGGGAAAAGTAGGCTTCAGGTTTCCCCATCTGTTCCCAACAGGGAAAACATTTGGGCCCAAAAGTTTATATTTCCAGGGCTAAATGTTGCCTACACTCAGAAAACATGAATCTGCATTGCTGCAGAATGGATTATGGTTCTGGCATAACCAGCCTCTGGCTCTTGCTAGAAAGACTGAAGGCTTCTTAGTAATTCTTTGTTATCTGAGTTGTTACAGTAATATTTTAGTGTTTTAAATTCCTGTATTTCATCTAAATCTGTGAAACGTCTCTGTGTGAAAGGGCACCTGTTGGTCGTGGAGCTGTTATATAGACCTGTGAACATGGGCCTGTGTTTCTAATGTGAGTCAGCCAGCTTTGAAAGGAGCCTGACTGATAATATAGCTTATTCCTCAAAAATACTATTTTTATTCTAGCTAAATTATCCAAGTTTACTAAAAAAGTCCCTGGTGATTTGCTTTTCTCGGTATGTAAACTGTAGCCATTCTTCAGTTACACAACTGTATTGCAGAATGTTTAAATACCACGGTTGCAGCTGTTTTTGCTAACAGGTGCACAAAGACAATTGGGGATCCATGTAAAGCTCTGCATTAGTTAGCAGACAGTTCAGTCTTTCAGTCATTTTTCATCTCTGTGGATGGAGATTTTGCCAGTCCCTTGCCCAGCTGAGAGCTGCAGGGCACCTCAGCGGGGCTGGGAGCACCACCCCCAGTATTTATAAAATGGTGCAAGGGGATCTTTGTCTTTTGTGATTTGTAGCTCAGCTTAAGCTGTGGATGGTGCAGCTTTGATACTGACCTTTAATTTCATCTACATCTGAGTGCTGTGTGATAGGAAATGAACGCAGGGGAAAGAGGGCTGCTTTTGTCATAAACGCAAAAGGTGGGAGAGGTCACTCCCCTTTTCTTTGGGTTTGCTTTTGAAATGCTTGCTTTCCCCATGGGGCTGTGGCGCTTGAACTGACTTCTGCTGCTGCATAGTTACTGTGTAAGAAACACCTCTGGGAAGGGGTTAATAACAACTGGTGACACAAGCAAACACTAAAACAAAAATAAAGGAAGGTGTGGCACATAATGATTTTTAGCAGTGGCTGCTCTGTGGTGTTTAACTGGGAAACCTGAGCCGACAGGAACAATCTCGCAGTGCAGTCTGCTTGCCGTTTAGTGCTTGGGTAATCTGTGAGCTACTGTAAGAATTTCGTTTGTGGTTCAGTATGTTCTAATGAAAATACAGACAATAGCCTGCCAGTGCTTGGAGTCTATAATGTGAACAGCTATCCTAGCATAGCTCCTAATGCTCAGAATGAATGAGTCAGTCCTCGCCAGACTCAGGAGAGGATCGGAAATGCCACTGGACTTTGAATAAAATAGGGAAGATTTATTACTGGCCTCCTTATTTCTTGCAGATTACCCTTGAAACATGCCTTCAGTGTTTGCTTCCTGAAAACAAGGACAATAAACTACCTGGGGGTGGGCTGGGAAAAGAAATAGGAGTTTTACATTGACTAGATGGAGCTGATCCTGCACTTGTCTAAAGCTCCTTTGTATTGCAGCAGAGTGCTGAGAAATTTGTTATGGTCTGTGCTCTGCATCATCATCTCTGACAGTTTTGCTCCTTTTAGACTGTTTGCTCATGCTGGTGTACAAGGATAAATCTGAACGAGTGAAAGGGCATAAGGAGAGGAGCAGCATGACCTTAGAAGACATCTGTGGCTTGGATCCTGGGCTCTCCTATGAGGGCCTGAATCACACGCTCGCTATCATCTGTCTCTCCCAAGTTGTGATGCTGGGATTTGAGAACAAGGAAACAATGTACGCGTGGGATGTACGAATACGCTACAGCCTGGGGGAAGGTAACCTTTGTCTTCTTACACTGTTGTTTTTTGTTTTTATTTTTTCCCCTACAGGGTAAAAAAACCAAAGAAAAGTGAAGCAAAAATGTAAATAAAACAGTACAGTTCAGGACAAGACTCTCACTCATTTCAGAGTGGAGGAACTGTTCTCCCTTAGATATTAAAGCAGGTGTCCCTTACAATCGGTTTTGGCTACAGTACTGCCCAGTACTGAGGGATAACTAGGACAGCTCTTAACTTGGGGTTTTGATTTTGACACTGATGGTGCATAGCTTTGAAACAAAGTGATCTAACTTCTACTTCTGGTCCTGCAACTGACTCGGGGATTCTAGCAAAAGGACCCAGAGGCAGCCTGAATTAAGAGATGCAGAGTCCTGAGTAGAACTTTGCCAGTTCATGCCGTTTGCTGAGCTGGCAGTTTGCTGTGTGTTGCATTGATAATTCTCATTGCTGCCAGTGTGCCATCTCAGAAAGAGACTTTTTGCAATAAGGAGTGTCATCAGACACATTCTTTCCAGCTAACTTCACCTTTCTCCATCCTCCTATTTTATTTCTTTGGTTAGCAGCTCTAAAATGTACTGTGGTGAACAAAGAGTGATAATGTTGGTAATCCATAGTATCTGTCTTATGTTTGTTTAGTCATAACTAGGGAAGGAGGGTAGGTGTGAAGGAGACACACATTAGCAGTCTTTATCATTTGTTGCATATGCTCTGCCATCTGTTGGGTTTGTGGGCTCATTCCTTTGCAGTACATATGTAGAAAGATGGCCTGGGAATTTTGCAGTAAAATTATGTAGAACTATCAGAATGAGATGTGTGGATGTACCTCTCAGGGCTATCAAATACAAAGCCTTGCATAACAGGAGAGGTTAGAGGGGTTGCTGAACAATACAAGCATGAGTAGTGGGAGTGGTTGGTGCACTTGAATGATACAGCTCTATAGAGTCCTATTTTTTTTTTTTAACTAGGTTTGGCATCTATATACAGCATAGGCTGTCCTAAAAGCTGAAGGAGTATTTGAATATGACAGAGTAGGTCTGTTTTTATGATCTTGCACTGATGTAGTGCTGGAGTAATCTCAATCTGGGTGTGAGGGTTATGGTTGGGATTGGAGGACATGCAAAAGCAGTGAAGAGTTTTTTTCAAGAAAAGCTGTGAATGAGGTAGGAATAGAACCCACTGGATTATGATATGTGCAGCCATGGAGTAAAGGTGGAGTGGGAGAGATTGTGTGTGTGGAAGTGAAGAAATGCAGAAGTAAGAAAACAAGCGTAATTGGTTGAACTGGCAATAATTTGCATAAAGTCAATTGCAGAAAATCTTAGGGACAGGAGAATAAACCAAAGCATTGAAATTTTTTTCAGAATTTTATCTTTCAGTACATGTTCAATTAAGAGAATGAAGTCAAAGTGAGTCTAGTTTGAATAGACAGAGAAGAGAGATATAGATGAAGAGAGGATAGTGACTGGTGTTTTTTCTTAAAGTGTAGTAAGGGTGCCTTTGTGTGCCTTGAAAATAAGGTGGCTGGATGATAAAAATAGGCTACGGAGAGATGACCTCAGAGTCTGGGAAGCAAAAAAAAAAGTGAAAGGAGCTGACTCTGTTCTTGAATGAGGACCACAGAATGGAGGCGTTCACACTGGAGTTCCCAGTGTTTTCTCTCAGTTTTTAGCAGAAGAAGTAGATGTGATTCCTGGGATGTGCTTGGGCTTACAGCTCATTTTGAGAAGTTAGCATACTGGCATACTGCAGGCCAGTGCATAGCTGTGAAAAGGAAAAGATGGGCTGCAGAAAGTGATGGATTTAAGTAGTACCCTTTCAGGGATATACTCAGCTCTGTGATTTCACAATTTTTTTTTTTTTTTAATAGAGTAGGAAAAGTCAATGATTGAGGAGAATTTTGAAAAAAATTCCAATTTACCAAGAAAGCAGTATGGAAAAAGCTTCATTTTCAAATATACTTTTCCTTTTACTTTGGCTTTGTTCAGATTTGAGTATGCTGTATTTTGACAGTGGTCTAGAATTTTGGGCTGGAGCTCTTTGTTACCCAGCTGCTGTTGTAACTTGCAATTGATTGTGTGAAGAATGGGTTTCATTCCTCAATTTTGAAGCAGAAAGAATCCTGATGCTGCTTTTCCCATGGCTTAATTGCCAGCAAAATACTGGGCAGAGTTAACTGAGCAGAGGAGTGCAAATGACATGAAAGATTCCTTTCTGAGCGTTATTGATCACGATGGTTTTGCTGTCTTTTTCACAGCTTACATTTAAGCAGGTTGCGTAATAACTGCGTGCCCAAAAGGGGACATGGTGTGGCTATTGATTTGCTCCCTAGCAGTGCTACTGGCAGAGCTGTGGTTAGTTAGATCTATCTCTGTCTCCTTGCACATTTCACTGGAATGACTTTGTGGCTAATTCTGCTGGAGCCTTAGGGAACTTAGCAAATGCATGTCATAGATGAGGAGTTGGCTTACAGCTCGGATCGTGACTAAGAATATAGCAAGCAGTTAGATGAGAAGCAAGACAGACCCAGATGAAATTCATGATGCTTGAAGAAGCACGGGCAGGAAATGGGGAAGAGTGGATGTAAGAACTGAGAGTACCTGGAGGTTACCCTGTAGATTTCAGAGGCGGGGAGCTGTTAGTGTGATCTTTGATGCATAAGCAAAAGCTATATCTATGTGCTTCTCCTCCTGGAAAAATGAGAGTCTTGATGCTTCTCTCTACCAAGACAAGTGCTGTATTTTTTTTTTTTTTAATTTGTTGTGGGTTTTTTTGTTTTTATTTTTTTTTTTGTGTCTAAATCACAATATAGAGAAGTAGTGGAGGTCAGAACAATTGTTTGAGAATTATATGCTTGCTCACTTAAATTGCTCCCTTTGAAACACTGAGATTTGAGCCCTTGAAGTGATCCAAATAATTTATTATTCAGAATGCAATAGCCCCGGAAAAGAAAATGGGAGACCAGCCTAGAACAACCACTTTAGGTAAGGATAACTGCAGTATAGATGATACTGGAATTGGGATTTGAACGTGGATTTTGTAAACTTGAATGAGATAGGTTTTTCTTTCTCCACTCTTCTCAAATTCAGGATGTGAAATATGAAAAATTAATTGACATCTAAAAGTGTTTGTTACTTATAGATCACTTAGTTTTCCTAGTCATTTTAAATGTCTTGGCATCTACCATCACCAACTCATGAAAATTTCAAAGGTGGAAAAATGTAATTTTCCTCATTTTACTGCTAGGGAGGAAGTGAAGCAGTTTATTAAAGGTTGCAGATGAGTCAGTGATAGACAGATGTGTTTAGTTCTTTGAGCCTTGGCTTTTGGGCTCCTTGAGTACCATTTTATTTTTGTTCATGCATATGGGAGAGACAGGTTAGAGGAGGAGACAGAAAGCAACCCATGTAATGATGCAAGGATGGAAGAGGTAAATGAAGTCTGGGTTGCATAATTGACTACTCTGAGGTAGGGATTAGCCTGGAAGATTTAGAATAAATCAATGTAGCATTGCAACTTTAATAATTTCTAGCATTAGGCCAAGATGTGGTGGATTTTTTTCCCATTCTAAACTGACATAATAGGGAGTAATGGTTTTACAGCTACTTACATGTGGCTGTTTGGGCTCCATGTAGATCTTTATGCCAGAGTCTCGTGGTGTGGACAGGGTTTGGTCCAAGTACCACAGCTGAACAGAATGACTTACAGAACACTTGTTTATTCTGTAGTAATTTTTTTTTTCCTCATTTGATAGTTCATAGATTTCAAGTCTTTGTAGCCCCTGGCACAAAACTAGAGAGTGGGCCTGCTACCCTGCATTTCTGCAATGACATCCTTGTCCTTGTCAAGGACGTTCCTCCCAGTGTCATGGGGCAGTGGAAGCTCTCAGATCTGCGTCGTTACGGAGCTGTCCCGAACGGATTCATCTTTGAAGGGGGTACCAGGTGCGGCTTCTGTAAGTACAAATGGAACCTGTCTTCTAAATGTTGCTTGATGCCTTCTGCAGAAATGTAAATGCACTCTCATTCCAAGTGGAGATTGCAGAACCAGCTGTGCTACTTTGTCAAATAGGCAGCCTCTTATCAGAGGGTCTGTTCTGAGTAGATTTCTGCAGGCTTCAACCCTGGTGTTCAGGGGAAATGTGACTGTGTGCAGTCCTGGCTGAAAGTTGCCCTGTGGCTCTCCAGAAGATGTTTAGTCAAAAGCTGCTATTGAACACAGAGCAGGTAATGAAATTTTATGGCTTGTGTTATGCAAGAGATAAAGTAAAATGTTCAGATTATTAAATTATGATTAATTATTTTATTGTTTGCTGAGGGGAAAGTGATATGGAGCTTTGAGGTTACAGGCAGCATCAATTTTCTCATTGTGTAAATGCTAATTTCCAAATCCCATAGAGGACTCTTTGCTCTTAAAAGAACAACTCTCTGGTCCCTTTCCTATTGGCAGCTTTGTAACTTTGGGGTGGAGCCATGTGATTTATGAGGTCAAAGTGAAGCTAGTTTCTCTAGCTAGCTAAAGATGCACCTTTATATGGAGATAAAGCTCTTGTTCCAATGGCCAGTTTAGGACTTTTCAAAGTCTCACTTCAGATAAAATTATGCAAGATCTGAAAACAATAGTTAATTAATGCACATGTATAATAATATATCATTAGGTTTATATTAATAAGATTTTAATTTCATAAGCAGAGTTTGAAGCCGTGCTGAACTGATGATCTGTGAGCACAGGTGGGCATGCAGATTTCCAGTTTGGATGTGAAGTTGTTTGACTTGCATACTTTCTTCAGTAAACAGAATGAAAAATTAGAAGATTACGGAGACGATTGAAATCCAAATATATTCTGGGACTTGCATACTGTTGCTGTGCATGTAAATTCTGGTTGCTATACTTCTGTGGAGTGGAAACCCAAGTTCCTGACCTCCTCCTGACCTGACAGGAGGGTGTAGCCAGGTGGGGATTGGTCTCTTCTCTTGGGCAGCAAGGGACATGAGGGAAGTGGCTGTGCCAAAGGAGGTTGGGCTTTGAGAGGAATTTCTACACAGGAAAGGTTGTCAAGCATTGAAATGAGATGCCCGGAGAGGTGGTGAAATCAGCATCCCTGAAGGTGGTGAAATCAGCATCCCTGAAGAAATGACTGGACATGGCACTGAGTTGACATGGTGGTGTCCAGTCAGAGGTTGGACTCGATGATGTCAGGATCTTTTCCAGCCTCAGTGATTCTGTGAAATGAGGAACTGTAGGTGATGGAACCTGAATTATCCATGGCAGGTTTTCTTTTTTTTTTTTTTCCTCCCTTAAACTTACTCTGGTTTCTGGTAAGAAACAGGAAGTCATCAGAAGCTCTCCTGTGTGCATGCTTTTAAAAGTAGGAAATTATTATTTTTTTAAGGTCACAAGTTAACAGAATTAGAAAAGTGCTTTGGAAAGGGTCCCACTATCTTGTGGATCATTCCTAAGAAGTGTGTGTGTTGATAGCTGAGACCTTTCAGTTGCCATGAAAGGGTATTTTTGTCTTTCCCCTGCATGTGTGCATTCAAAGAGTAGAACAGCATAGTCAGTTTGGTACAAAATAGCCTGCCACAGTTGGAAACTCTTTACAAGTTCAAGCTGATCTTGTTAAAGGAGTTGTTGCCCTTAACTAAGCAGTCAAACATATCCGCAGGCATAACAACATGTAAATATGTGTTTAGTCTAAACACTTGATTTAATATTGCCACTATAAGAAAAGGCTTTTTGAAAATAGAACCTTAAGAAAATTAACTAGTTATTCTTGACGGAAGTGTGTTGGTAAAGAGAAAGACCATCTTTCTTCAGATGTCTTTTACTTCAGTCCTCTGGAATTCTTGAGGCAAACAAGTAGTGTTCAGGAAAAAAATTGATTTGTTATTATAGAAGTTGTTTTAATTCCTAAACAAAAGCACTCTCCATTACCCTGTCATGTAAGTGTAATATAATATTATGCAGACTCTATTATTAATGTTACTTTCCTACAGGTTAAAATGTATCTTTGCTCACATTCATCCTGTGGAGCTCTGAATGCAGAGGATTAGTGAATTTAAGGTTTAAATATCATTGTAATAAATACCTATTAAAAGGAACCAATAATCTTATGGTTCAATTGCCTGTCCTCTCCATAATAAACCACATGAAGCCCCAAACTGAAGCAGAGCTTTTTTGGGTATATCTGTGGTAGAACTGAGGTCTAAAAAGATATGAATTTGTTTTAGCTTTTTTACATCCTCAGAAAAGTATTTATAAATACAAAATAATTATGTTCTGTTGGTTAGTACAGGTTTAACTCAACTCCAAAGGCTTTGGTACTCAGTCCAGGAAAAGGGAAACCATCTGAGATAATGCTAAGATTTCAAACATCAAATCTAGGTGCATTTTCAAGATGTTTCACACAAGTTTATTCAAAAACAGGAGGAAGAGCATTTACATTCTGAGCTCCTCTTGCTCTTTACGTCACAACTGTACTGCTAGAGATTAAAAAATAATTTTTTCTGCTTCTGAAAGCTGCAAATTGTTGTAATAAATCAGTTGAGACTCCATTTTCTTCATGCAAAAAAGCCAATTCTTTATTCACATAACTTATTTTATACAGTTTTCACAGACCTTGTGTGCAACACCCATTGGTTGGTAGTTTTACTACTTCATTTACTGGTCAGAAGGTGGTTGGTGTGTATGTGCTAAATTCAGGTTTACATTTTTCCTTTGTGGGTTTTCATGGAACAGATCTAATATTTCTGCAGGTGCACTTGTTTTTCTCCCCAAGAATAGGTTGTTGTGTTAATGAACTCTTCATACCCAAGACTTTTTGCCTGGGAACTTGGAAGTTACTTAGCTGCACATAGAAGAAGTGACAGGCTAGCTTTGGCAATTTAGCATAGCAAGGTCTGATTTCACAAGGCCTTTCTTTTATAACATCTTTACACCTGAATGCAACATCAATAAGTTATTTTCTGGGCCAAAATTTTGTTCTCTCTGTAGCTGAAGCTTAGTCACACACCATTTGCAAAAAATCAGGTATCTTGGCCTAGAGTCAATTGAGAGGTTTACATGGAAGAACAGGCTGGAAAAAAGGAGCCTCTCCCTTCCCCAAGTTCCCAGCTCAATTAGAGTGCACCAGTTAAAATGACCAGTTGCCAGGAGAATCTTCACTTGGAGGTCACTGTGAAAAAAATTCAAGTAGGATAATACAAGGGCACATTAACACCATGAGAATTCAGGCTCTCCAGTGTTCAAGTGCTTCAGGATTAGCTGCCAGAGCCTGGTTTAAAGCTGCCTTGTATTTTCTGACAGCATCTCCTTGAAGAAAGGAACTTATAGGACCCTTAATGCCCTTTGAAAGAACAAATGCTAATTGCAGGATAAGCAGGAGTATTTCCATGATCATTATGGTGTTTTGATAAAATTTGATACTTCCTTTCTTCTATCCTTTCTTGCCTCCCCTCCTGCATTTATTTGAAATTTAGAAGTAGTAGAGGTGGTTAAACTGGTGCAAGATCTGGAATTTTTTGAAAAATCGTGGGTTGCATAGATAAAAACTTCTGTTTATATGCAGATACTTTGTGCTGTCTCCTACTTAGGCCTACTGCAGACAACCAACATTATCTCTGTTTATCTGTTTTTAGTTGTCATGCCTATATCTTAGTTGGCAATAATAGGAATACTCTTTGTCATTTTCCCCAGAGAGAAGAGCAGTATGAGATACCCTCTGAAGGGGTTGCTCAAGGCCAGGGTTGGGATGTACATGCTGATTGCCATGGGATGAGCTGCTGTGGTTCCTACTTGTCCTGCAGCTAAAAGGCTTCAGCCTCTAGTATTGTCTGGCACCTGGTAGGAGTAGTAATTAATGGGAAAGGACTGACTCTTCCTCCCTGCTTTCACACACACTACAGAGATTGAAGTAATTCTTGGCTGTTGTCTGTTTTGGAAGTGTGTTTGCCCACGGGTTTGCTTTTTTAATACGATGAGGTAAAATCAACATTGGCAAGATTATGTAGTAGTTGGAAGTTTTATGAAGTTGGCAATTCATCCTGAATGTTTGAGGGACTGTACAGTGCTTTACTGCTGACTGCCACAGAGGACTGGCTGAGTGTCTCAGTCTTGTGCAAGTGGTCGGAGGCTGCTTTTTACCACATCTCATAGCCCATGGAGAGAGCTGAGTGAGCCCTTCAGTCTGGTGAACAGCTGCATGGTATTACAGTGATGCATGCCACACATTCTTTGGCTTCTAAATGCCTGTGCACCAAACCTGTTCCAACACATGACTGAGATATGTGATTTCTAGTAGTGAATTCCTCAGTTTTCTCAAGAAAGTAGAAAAGAAATGTAATGGCTTTCTTTTATATATGCTTCAGTTAAGCCATATCTACTCATTCATCACACTTGATGATTTTTGCAAGGACCCTCAGACTTCTTCCTTCCCTTGCAATCTAGTTCTACCTACCAAAACTAGAAAGAAAATGTTTCCTGGGAGAGTCAGTCAGCAATTAAGGCGAATCTACAAAGAAATTACTGTATTTTTATGTTGGATTTGTATCCACATTCATATCCACATGGACGTACACTCTTTGCACTGGTTATATAAAGGTCATCTCATTTGGTTTTGGGATTTCCAAATGGCTGATAGTTATTTGCAGAAAAAATCCTTTGAGTTAAGCAGCAGCTCATATGCACACATTTACTTTCTTTGTTTCCATTAAAGTCAAAGGCTTGTAGAGCCTCTTAGGAGTTTAAGTAACTCTTGAAAAAGGTTATAAAAGAACAAAGTGGTCCAGATGTACTCTTTATGTACAGAAATATTTGAGGAATCTTTTTTCTTTTTTTTTTCTCTTTTTTTTTTTTTTTTTTGGCCCTGAGTGGCAACAGGGAGGTTTTGCTGAATTATCAAGCCACATAGTATATCATTGTGCTTGAGACCTGAATGTCCTCTGCTGTCCTGCTTGCTTATGGTGCGTGGAATGCAAAGGTCATGTTCCTGTAGACTCTCTATTCAGGGAGGAGAGCTCAGCTCAAAGAAAAAGCTGAATTTCAAAGAAATCCTGAATACATTTTACTCAGGATTTTTTTTTATCCTAATACAATGTTCTCTGACTTTGGCATCTCCTGGGGAGGGGAAATGGGGCAAGACTACAAGTGAGTCACCAGCAGAAACCTTCCTATCTGTCAGGCTGTGTGATAAGTGTTGTAGTCTCCTAGACGGTCTCTGATCCTGAAGCCAGTGTGTGTTCATGTTTCTTTGGCTGAAGAATTCTTGATAGGTAAGATCTGAAGAGATGCAAATGTGGTGGACTGACAAATCCAGTTATGAAGGTGCCTCTAACAGTGTTGTCTTGAATAGACTTAGGCAGAACTGGCGGAGACCTAGATGTGACATAAATTGAGAATGACAAAACAGTGTGGACCAGAATATGTTTTTCCTAGAGAGATTAGATTACAGCTTGCTGGTTATACCTCATTTACTCAAATAGGTATTGTGGTTTGTGGTCCACTCTATTATAATTTTTATTTGAATCCCACAACCCTTTGTCAAGCTGTGAAAAGTGTATCCATTGCTTAAGTGAAGTGTGAGTATCCTGTTGGAT
The DNA here is from genome assembly GCA_017589585.1 of Phylloscopus whistleri. NCBI lineage: Eukaryota > Metazoa > Chordata > Aves > Passeriformes > Phylloscopidae > Phylloscopus > Phylloscopus whistleri. Next base: position 38,063 of record JADMLD010000880.1, read on the forward strand.
ATGACAGGGTATATGTTTGGAAAGTGATTGGGAATGCAGTCATTATGGTCAAGATAAGCTCTGCTTCTTTGAGTAATATTGAAAAAAAAAATACATATACAACTCAGAATTGGCTAGAGATGTGCAGAAGTCAAACATATGTCCACTTTAGGGGCCTGAGTCGCAAGGACAGTGATATGCAAAACCCTTCTGCAGGTCTAAGATTTGATATTGGAGTTTTCTAGTTGACTCTGGTGAAGTGGCAGCACTTCTTCTAGATCTATACACTAATTTAATTTCACTTTTTGTCTGGTATTGAAGTTTTATTTCCCTGAAATTGCTGGTTACTGGGGTAGTCTTTTGTCTGATGTTTTAAGATTTTTTTTTCCCTGATGTGATTTATATTTAGACTGACAATTTATAAAATGTTTTGTGGAGCCCTTCTCATCTTTTGTGTTGTTCATGTAGCCATGTGTCATGGAGCTCATAACTTGTTTGTTTATTTAGTGATTCTCATTCTAATTTTGCTCGGGGCTATTCTTAATGAATGGAAAGCAAATATCAGAATAGAGCAAAGGGTAAAGATCTGATGACAACCTGTGGAGTTGTGTTACGTTCTGTTAATAATAGACACATAGCACTTAGTCTAGGAGAATTTATACTATAATCCAGTAATACAACCAAATTCTAATTTGTTGGTATATAAAAAGCTTCTCTTGCTTAAAACTGGTTAAAAGTAGAATTAACTTGGTTCATTCTTTTGAAGACACTTAAGTACCCCGACACTTCCTGCACAGCTGAGTTTGAACTACAAAATTTTGGAGGTAAATAAGAATCAAAGATTTGGACAGCTGTTGAGAATAAGGTGTCTGCTTTCACTTTCAGGGGGATTGGAACTAGATGATCCTTAAGGTCCCTTCCAACCCAAGCCATTCTGTGATTCTAGGACACTACTCTAATTGCCTGAATATCATAAAATTAACATAAATTATTAGACAGCTATTGAACTTATATGTATGTTTGTGGTATAGTGTATGTGTGCTGACCTGAATTTTTTATTTCTTTTCTCAGGAGAATATCTTGTTGACTTCTTCTCATGGCTTGCACTTAAAACTCTTTTGATTGCTGTGTTATAAATAGCTTCAGCTAAATATATTTCTAGGGTTTCCAGGTGAAAACCATACACGTTTATGTTGTGCTTTCTTGCAGGGGCTGGTGTTTTTTTCCTGTCCTGTGCTGAAGGGGAGCAGATCAGCTTCCTGTTCGACTGCATCGTGCGCGGCATCTCCCCGACCAAAGGCCCTTTTGGTTTGCGTCCAGTGCTCCCAGGTTAATACAGGAAGTATAGAGTGACCAAGTGAAGTAGGGACTTGTCATGTCTCGCACCCACTGCTGCTGGTGTAAGAACAGCTTGCAGGCACCGAGGGTGTGCAGAGTGCAAAGTGGTTTTCATTCTGAAATGTCACTGTGCAGATTTATAAGCTGGACGTACCCAGTTTCCCCCTGCTGCTCTGGCTCATTCATATTTCTGGTTATATTGCTAACTCCAGCCCTCTCTTACTTAACAGTACTAAAAGATGGCAATTTGAATTGAAAGGAACCCTAACTTTTAGTTTTAAACTTGCACATTTAACTTGGATCCATGTCTGCATTGGTATTTTGATAGTTTAATGGAAAACTAACTTCTGGAGCATTTTGAGTTTATCCAAAACACAATGTTCTAAGCCTTGTCAGCCTTAGAAAACTTTGTCAAGCCTCCACATCACATTTAAGTTTTTCAACTTGAGCTTTTTTCATGATGTGTGAGGATTAAATTCCTTTTCCTACTTCATGGTAAATGCTGCATGTACTTCAATGTTCAAAGAGGAATTTGGATGGCATCATAATAAAGCCTGTTGCCTTTTGATTTCAGCAGGTGAAATACAGTACTGAGTCAGAATGACTCTGTCAAACAGGACAGAGGTGTAGAAATGAGATTGCAGAAAATTGTCTGTGATTTGGTGGTGGAATACAGTAGTAATAGGTTGCAAGAATGATGAAGGATGAGCTGGGATTTGTGGAATACTAAGAGTTTGTGTAAGTGTTAGGCAGTTAATAAGTGTTCGACAGGGTTTTATTGCTGTAATAAGATTAAGATAATTGCAGGAAGGAAATGTGATGGAAAAGATTAGACCATTAGATTATTAGATCATTAGATTATGTGGAGCTTGTGAAAATAAATTATGAAAAATTACTTATCAGCTGAAAAATTAGTAAATGCAGTAAACACAAGGCTCAGTTCTTGTTGTTTTTCTCATGGTTGTAAGGCAGAAGTAAATTAAATAATCAAGCAGAATAGGAGACAAAAACGTCCTTCTTGTGTGATGATATGTTTTCATTCAATTAACTGGGGTGTTGAAAAAGAAGCAAACAGAAAAAATCAACAACAGAGACAAAAATTAGCGTCGATACTTAAAGCTTTGCTATTGAACACATTTTTTGCATATCTAAGACTATGTGTGTATATATATGTATGTACACATATATACAACCCCTAAAGCTCTCATGTAACAAAAAATTCTGCCTGGGAAAATATTAAGCCTACAAACAAATATTCCGTTGTCTTTTTTTTATTATTACTATTTTAAATTTTAGCACAATCTTTTCAGATTCATTTTTCAGAAACATGTAGGAGTAAATCTGCTTCAGTGTTAGTTAGCACTTCTGGTGTTTGTGGGTTGTTGTGCCACATACCACAATCTCTTCCCTCCTTCAGGAGCTCTGACCTCACTGAGGTGCATGAAATGGATGTGGAACATCCTGGGGAGTATTTGGTGTTTTTTGTAATAGAAGATCTTTTTTCCTGAGGTCTTTTCATTTCTAATTTGTGCTTGATGTACTTGCTATTAAAATCTCATCCACTTGATTTAATCTTGTTTCCCTGGACAGAAATGTTTTGTCAAGAATTGTGCTCATGTACTTGCAGACTCCTCTGCCTTTATTTATAAGCTACCTTGAGCTCTCTAACTTTCATTCCTGTGTATTTTACCCTTGTCTCTTCCAGTTTGTTGTCCCTCTCTATGCACATGTTCCTTGGAAAAAACAAATATTTTTTATGTTCTCTTTTATTTATTATCCCGTGCAGAAGCTTGTACAGATCCGTTTAAGGCACGTGCACATGTACAGTTCTGGTGATTCATCCATAAACTAATTTTCCTTATCAAGTATGTTGTTACACAGAATGTACTGTATTGCTTGAAAAGGTCAAGTCTACCAGCTGCACACCGTGTGCCAGGTATTGAAGTTCACTCAGCCTTTGAAAGCATCAGCTTGTAAACAGGTTAATTATCTGTGCACTTCAGGTAACTAGATCAAAACTTCCAGATTGGGGTTCTATCAAGAAACCTCTCGTCTATTTAATTCATATTTACTTCAGTGCAGAATGCTACACAGCCTCAACTGTACTTTATGTATGCAGTATTCTGCTTTTGTGCAATTTAAAAGCTTTTAGAGAAACCTTTTCTTCACAGTTTACTACTTGAATTTGGCATCTTGCTTTTGCCTGTACCTTTCCAACTTAAACATGAAATATGCTTGAAGCACTGTGGTATTTTCAAGCAAGGAAAACACACAAAGGACAGAGGTACAGAAAAAGAACAGGAAAAGTACAGAAAAGTAATATGGTAAAAAAGTCACAGTGTTGGACACCAACACGCACAGCATAAATATAATCTATAGATGTTATGCAATCAGTGTAGTCTGTTTTTGTCTTTGTAGAAAAGATGAATGAATGAAGCCATTTGCTTCATGTACAAACAGCTCAGCAATATGGTTAAAAGGGGTGCTGAAATATTTATGTGTTAGCATGAAATTAATAGGAGGTGGTAGAGAATGGTTTGAAGAGGACTGAAAAACGACCAATTTTCTTACTTGGCATAGTGATTCTTAAACAAATGTAAAATAGCCACTATCCAAATGGAATTTCTAAACTGGGCAAGTGAGGAGTGTTTGTTAGAGGACAATATTCACATCTTCCTTTCAGGATTGTAGTTTTAAAAACTGTACCTTATTTCCTTAAAAGCATGATGTTCTTATCACATGGATATATGATTGTTGTATGTATTTTATGATATCATGTATAAAATATGCAATGAAAATCCAGTGCAGTGAAACTCATAAACTTGATTTACCCTTGCAAGGTATCACAATCTGGTCTAATCTCTCAGCAGAACAGCTTTGAGCAGCAGGTAAGACTAGAGAACTCCTGAGATCCTCTTCAACCTGAATTATTCTGTGATGTTTTGGAAATGAATCAAATTATTATTCTCATGATAAAAAAGAATTCTATCGTGTACATCCAAAATAAATTGGAAAAGGAAAAGAACATAAGCTGTTTTATGGTTTATTACTTGTCGTACTTATTTTGGGAGTCTAATATTTTTTAAAAATGTACTGAAATAGTTCTATTGAGATCTCCATTAGCAGATTGGAGGTTTTGATCTGTTAAAAGCTGAGTGATCAGGTCACATAACCATCCCCCTCCCCACCCCTCAAAGACACAGAAGATGGGAATGTGAAAGTCATGTAGGTATAGGTATCTGTAGATATTTTTAGGAAGTGTAATATTTTAAATAAAGGATTCAAGTGAGTGATGGCTTTGGGTGGCTTGTTTTCCCCAGCTGGTAGTTGGAAGAGAACTGCTGTAACTGGCTCCTAGCACGATCTGTTTTTTTCCTTGAAGAGGTATTCAGAAAACAGTGCAGAGGATTTTACATTCTGTCTTGACAGAAGTCTAGATATGGACTTAGTAATGAGTCACTGATTGCATGGTTTATAATCTATACTGAATTGCATGCTTGTTATTTGAGAAATGTTTGTTTATCAGGTGTGTATTGAACTCCTTTTTTTCACTAGCAGGATTCACATTGAATGTGAAACCTGAACACAGCAAAGGCCCAAGGGCCCATCAGTGATATCTTTGATCAATGGGCAGACCAATACTATCTATCTCTGATTATGTGACAGTCTAGTCCTGCAGTCTGGAAACATCCCAGGTGTGATGTTAATAGTCTGGATGCTCTCTTAATTTTGGAAGCTTTTTCAGGCTGCTTTGTGACTGACTGGAGAGTGTACAGTGCTGCTTGCTGAGGATGCATCTGATGCTCTTTTGTTGAAGCTTGATACACCTTTGGCCATTGCAAGACAGCTCTGTGGCTGCCTTCTGCAGTATCTGTACCAAGTGGATCCTCCTCAAACTTTTAGGACATCTTTTCATTCCTCCAGGCATCTTAGAAGGTGTGGAGATGTTAGCAAGAAGGTGAGGGTCCAGGTCTGATTTACAAATGTGCCTACAGTTACACAGGAAGAAAGAAAAGAGAAATATTCAGACTAACTTATTTAATTTTGTTTAACAAAGTAATTAATCAGTGTTGCATTTTGAAGGTGGATACACTCAATTAGGTAGCTGCTGACTGAACTGGATACATTTTTTCCTGACAGGTGCTTATTGAACAACCCTGGAGCTTTGAATTACTTTGACGCTTTATTCATGTGTTACCAAAGTATTCAAAATCTCCCACGATGAGCAGTTGATGTGGCTTTATTGAATACCCACCAACGTAATGTAAAAATAAAATCTCCAGCAGAGGCATTTTTAGTCCAGCTAAATTTGATGTAATTCTTCCCCTTTGCCCTAAAGGAGTGTTTAAGAAGATTTTGATGACTGCCTCACATAAAAGATTATTTTCCTCATAGCAAGGGATCCATGTTTGATTGGAAAATGATAAAAAAAAATATTAATTGAAGGACTTGAGTCAATCACAGGACAGGATACATTTGTTAAGAGTTGGGGAAATGAAGGTACTAATTGTTCTTGGAGATGCTTTCGGATGTTGTGTGGGCAGAAGCTGTTGGAACTTCCTTGGACAGCTGTCTCAGTACCGGTCATGCTGCTTCTGTCCCCCTGAGTTACTAATGTGGTAAATTGCTACAGAGTTATTTAGAGGTTGTGTGTTGGGCATGCAAAAGGTAGAGGATGATGCCAACAAATCTGACTTTGTAGCATTATGGCCTAAAAAAACTTGTTAAAAAAAGGGTTATTACAACAGACTCATGGGAGGTCATAGGTTATGCACACTCCAGTAAGAACTGGTCCCTAAAAAGTGGCTGCCAGTGACTTCAGTCCATAGTCTGATCCTGTAGGAAGACATCCTGATTAGAGCTTGGTCATCTGTAACCAAAAATACTGGTATAAGAATCTGTTACTTCTGGGGAATAGTATTGTGTGTGTTTTCCATAGAAGTCTGGCTTATTAGCGGAGAAGATTAAAGATGAAACAAAGACTTGGGTAAGACTGATAGATAATTACCTAAAACTTAGGCTCTGTATATGTTTGTCAGGTTTTGAAGTTATTTCTCTAGGTATTTCTTAGAACTTGCTGAGGAAGGTTCTTCTGCTAAATTTTCCACAAAACTGGGCAATGAGAACTTGCAGCACATAACTATGAACACAACTTTATACACATGTTTTATCCATAGGCAATCCTTAAGGGGAAGTTTAACCAAAAAATTCAGTTCTCTTGGACAGACAGTAGGGCTAGAGGTTTCATGTTGTTGGGTGAAACCTGGTTTCTTCTGTAGCTGTGCAGCTGACAGGGAATTTGGCTTCTGGAAGCAATTGAACATGTGAAGTGCAAACTTCCTGACTTCAACTTCCCTCCTACCTCATTTTGTATTTTATTATAAGCCAATTTTACAAGATCAGTTGTTTGACTAGTTTGGTTTTTTTTTTTAATTATATCTTTTGCTGTCTATAAGAGGGACATCATTTACTTAAAAACTAGTTGTGTAGGTGCCCTAGTAATGTTATGAAAATCTGCATTTGTCAAGTAGTCATATTCTCAGGAAAGTGAAAGGACCTTTCCTACTGACAGTTCTTTGGTGTGGGAAGGGTTAGTGTCTGTTTCCATCTTGGTTTGACCAATTTGCTGATCTGTTATGACAATTTTGTACTCAAAGTGCTCGTAGAACATCTTTCTTGGACCTTTTTTGGACATAGGGCATTTAAGTAGATACAGCAGAGTAAGTGGATTAGAGGACATTAAAAAATAGCCAGCAGCTTGTCACACTGTATGCTACTGAGCAGATCTTGCATGGCCCTGTTGGGTTGCACCATAGGTGCTGGTTGCCAAATGTTATTTTCCTTTGGCAGAGGTCTATATGGAGGCATTGGGGGTTTTGTCTGAGTAAGCAGTTGCACAGGTTTGAACTAGTCAATGCCTAATGTGAGCTGTCTTGCAGTGTAAATAGGAATGGACACCTAAAAAAATAATCCACAACAGTCATATTTTCTGTTCTTAAGTTTGAAGCGTGCCAAGCACTGTCTGAGCTGGGAACCACAGAGGTCACAGACCCTGTTTGTCGTGGGCATTGTTGCCTTGTCCCTGTTAGAACACCCTTGGGTTCCAGTGTATGTTGTTGTAGATGGATTGTGTATGTCTTGGTTTTTCTGCTCATCTTACCCAGATTGCAGACTGCCAAAGCTTGACATGGGAAAGAAAGTTAAGCATTGTCATTTCTGTTCCTACTTAGGACAGGTCAGAAAGTGAATATGGTTAAGGAGGAGAGAGGTGGCAGTTTCTTTCTCAGGGGAGTTGATAAGGTAGGGAGCTCCAATGGAGCTTCAGCTGACCTGGCAGGGCTCCTTCCTCTGATTATGAGCTTGCTTTGACTGCTGTGTTGACAATATCAAACCCAAGTCTTTTAAAACTAAAAGACCTGGGGTGAAAATGAAACCTTTCTTTCATCTTTCCAACTGTTTTTTGTCTTACTAACTCACTCATAACAATGTATAGCCTTTTTCATCCTTTTTCCCCCTCTTATTAAATGGTTCAGTGTTTTTGTGGTGTGCTTCTACTGCCCAGTTGATCAGATACACAAGAGCAGCAGTTGTGAGAAAGCTAATTTGTTTTTGCTGTCATTAATTACTTTCCCTGTGTATTAATAAGAATTACTGAAGTTTCTAATGATGACCAAGTTAGCAGACCACATCCTCTGCAACTGCTGAATACGACACACTCATCAGTGCTATTTGAAGGAATCCATAAGGTTTCTCTTTGGATAATGATTATGATCAACATCTGGTTTTATTCTTGTGCCTGCTGGAAATAAAATGATTTAGAGGAAACTGGCCTGTTTTACTGATGAGACTTCTTCCACATTCTGTTTAACTTTTCTACTTTTTTTTTTTTTTTTTTTGAATATAATGAGCCACCTTCAGTGAAATAATCTCAGCTGGAATGGCAAACTCACTAAAATGTATGGGGAAAATCCATGACAGTACATTTTAGAAGTGGTTTATATAATAACTTGTTTTGTATTAAATATGAAGACAAAGCCACCAGGTTGCTTATTTTATCTCTGACACCTCAACTTAATGACCTTCTGAACATCCAACTTGAAAGCAAAGTCTTTGTAAATAGGTGATCTGGATTGGAAGATGTCAGTTTAATCACTGTGATTCTGACTTTATGATGTAGATTTGTAAATTTCTAGGATGAAAAATTTGATCTTTCTGAATGTTGAAATTCCAGTGAATCCAGTGAATGCAGGA
>JADMLD010001306.1:0-30000 GCA_017589585.1 Phylloscopus whistleri
CCTCCCATTTCTCTTTCCTAACCCCTCCATGGCTCAAGCCCTCCGTAAACCAGAGTGCAAACAGCTGCTCTGTCGGGAGAGGAGAGCATTGGGGAGGAGCTGGATGCTCATCCCATATCCTGACAGGGTGACCTTGCAATGGGAAAGCTCTCAAGAACTCGAGTTTTTGGTCTGGAGTTCACACTCTCAGTGCTGCAGCAGGGATTAGGGAGATGCGTGGATGCTCAGAGGAAAAGGTAGCAAATAAATATACCCTCGGATCCTTTTCTTTCATGTGAAGGAACATAATTGGGGTCTGTTTCATGTCACAGCCAGAGGAGAAGCGGCCCTCTCCTCTCACAAGCCATTACTGAAAGCAGGACTACCAAAATAAAACTCCTTCCCCATCCAGCAGAATCAGCCCCTTTGCTCCTGCGAAGCAAAACCCCTCCACTACCCCTCTGGGTTTTTATTGAGTGAAACTCCTCCTCCTGAGCTGCAGTGAAGACCTCAATCACTCCGGCAGCGAGCGCCTTTGCTTTCCAGGCTTTGATAAAAACTCCAAATCTTTGCCTTCTCTCTGTTAATCGGAGCAGCAGCGATTTCCTGAGTGTGGTGGCGGGTCCCGGGAGGTGAGGACCCTGCGGGGTGGCCTCAGGCCCGGGGGGTGAATCCCTGCTCGGTTCGTGCCCGGCTGTGGGGCTCGGCATCAGCTGCATCTGCGGGACAAAGGCAGGGCTGGCTGTGCTGAAAGCGTCCGTAATGCATCTTCGGTCCTCGGCAAAGGGAAATGCTTGTGTTAAAGGTGCCACGGGGGAGGGAGGAGCTTTGGTTCCGTCCTTTAATCTTCCTCTTTTCCCTTTCCTTGAACTGCTGCCGGCTGTCCCTGCGGGCACGCTCTGCCCCCCGGGCCGAAGGTGAATTTCCATGAATTCCCCAAGGCCCAAAGCCCTGGCCCAGCGCCATCCCTTCGCTTTGGCACCAGCACTGACCTCCTTGGCGCTGTCCCTGCTGCTGCACAGCCTGCCTCAGTTTCCCCAGCTGAAACACGGGCAGTGCTCAGGAGAGGAGCCAGGGACCCGAGGGTAAGGAGCCAGCACACGAACGGGCTTCTGCAGGAGCACGGGCACATCCTCGCTGCAGCTGAGCTCTTGTTTTTAACCCCTTTTGCCTGCCAGGTCGATGGCCCGTGTTCCTGTCACGGGTCCTGCTGGCAGCACAGACAGGTGTGGGCAGGAGCAGGTGTGGGCAGGCATTGTGAGACAAGGGCAGCACAGAGCCCCAGTGCCAGGGCTGTCCCCTCCTCACACAGCCCCGGGCTGTGCCTTTGGCACGGGTTAACACAGTTCGGTGTTTAGTTAAAGAGAAATACAGAACATTGCCCTGGTAGGATCTGAGCAAAGACAGAGGCTGCTCAGCCTTCCCTGGAAAACACGGGACACGGGGCTGGAACTGCAGGTGTGGGGCAGGCTGGTGGCTGGGGGCAGGCACGGAGATTCCTCAGGCAGAGGGGAGGAACGGGGGGATTTAGGGTTCAACTCCTCTTGTCCCAAGTTATGTCAACATCTGCTCCCATGAGCTGTGTCTGAGCTCCACGGGCTCTGAGGAGCAGCAGCTGTCAACAGGTACCTGCCCTGGGACATCCACATGGGCCATGGGACCTTCCTCTGGGCCATGGGACCTTCCTCTGGGTGATGGGACCATCCTCTGGGCCATGGGACTGTCCTTTGGATGATGGGGCTGTCCTTTGGGTGATGGGACCATCCTCTGGGTGATGGGACTGTCCTCTGAGTGATGTGACTGTCCTTTGGGTGATGTGACTGTCCTCTGGGTGATGGGACCATCCTCTGGGCCATGGGACCTTCCTCTGGGCCATAGGACTGTCCTCTGGACCATGGGACTGTTCTCTGGGCCATGGGACTGTCCTCTGGGTGATGGAACCGTCCTCTGGGTGGTGGGACCATCCTCTGGCCATGGGACTGTCCTCTGGGTGATGGGGCCATCCTCTGGGCTATGGGACCATCCTCTGGGTGATGGGACTGTCCTCTGGGCCATGGGACTGTCCTCTGGGTGATGGAACCGTCCTCTGGGTGGTGGGACCATCCTCTGGCCATGGGACTGTCCTCTGGGCCATGGGGCCATCCTCTGGCCATGGGACTGTTCTCTGGGCCATGGGGCCATCCTCTGGGCCATGGGACCATCCTCTGGGCCATGGGACTGTCCTCTGGCCATGTGACTGTCCTCTGGGCCATGGGACTGTCCTCTGGCTCTAATGGCAGCTGACCCCTGTGTCAGACTGATGTCAGCAGCAGCAATGTTTGATGTCCAGGGCTGCTCGTCCCTCTCCTGCCAGGCAAGCCCCTCTGCAGGGTTGTTTCTGAGCTGGTTCTGGTCTCAGCCCCAAAACAGCAGCTCCCTGCCAAAGCAAACAAAGCTGCTGCATGACCTGCCCACACAGGGCTAGGGAAAAACAGCGGCTTCAGGAGGGCTGGGGATTTCACAGAATCACAGCACAGTTTGGGTTGGGAGGGACCCTAAAGAGCAGCTGGTTCCAGCCCCTGCCACGGGCAGGGAACTTCCACAAGAAAGCACAGGGCTGAGCCACGGGAGCTGATTGCCAGCCTGCATTTACATATTTACAGAGCCCCCTGCCAAACAGCAGCAGCCCAGACTGCCAGACTGCTACAGCACGGAGCAGGATGGGCTGGATTGTGCTGGAGCTTGTGCCCCGAGCAGACAGGCAGATGTTCCACCTGCAGAGTCAGCAGCAGCAGCCAAAGCTGTTCCCTGTGATTTCCTGGGGTAAAGTGCTGCTCCATCCAGGCCTTCAGTCGCAGACTACAAAGAGAGTGGGTTTAGTGCTGGCCTTTGATATCCTAATGTGCCCTATTTTCCATCTCTGGGGTGTGAGCAGCGGGGTTGTGGCTGTGGGTGCACCAGGCACTCAGCAGAGCTCCAGAGCTCCCCGTGGCTGCTCCCCCTCATCTCATCCTGGGCCAGGCACCTGCTGGGGCTGCAGGCACGGCAGGGAAGGGCTGGGCAGGGAGCAGAGGCACAGGGACAGCGTCCCCAGCTTCACCCACAGGGTCCCGTGGGACCAGCCCTGGGGTCACACCACAGAATCACTGCAGGAGGAGGGATTCAAACCCACTCAGGAGGATCAGGTGGGATGTCAGGAGAAGTTCTTCTCTGGGAGGGTGGGCAGGGATGGCACAGGGTGCCCAGAGCAGCTGTGGCTGCCCCTGGATCCCTGGCAGTGCCCCAGGCCAGGCTGGACACTGGGGCTGGGAGGTGTCCTTGCCAGGAGGTGTCCTTGCCAGGGGTGGAACAAGAGGATCTTTAAAGTCCCTTTCAACTCAAACTGTTCTATGATTCTGTGATCCCCAAAGTCCTGGAAGACTCTCAGGTGGGGCCAGCTGGGACCTGCGAGGCCTGGAGGCCGAGCTGACGTGGGAAGGGTGAGGAGCACTGCCAGCCCAGCTCAGCTCCCTGCTGGGAACAGATTCATTACTCTGGATTTGGTCAAAGGTTGGACTGGGTGATCTTTCCAACCTTAGGGATTCTGTGCTTCTCTTTAACAAAGTCTTGGGATGGTTCAAACCAGCAGGGAGCTGAGTTCCATCCTCATCTGGATTTTGGGGGAACATCTGCACCTGAGGGGTTGCTGGGTCCCTGCCTGGCCCCAGGGGAGGCAGTCTGACTCTCCTGTGCTGGGGCAAACCCACAAACCCATCCCAGGGCAGACACCCTCCTGTGCACGTTCCTCCTGTCACAGCTCTGCCCTCCCTGTGCCAGCCAGCGCTGGAAAACCAGCTCCCCAACAGGAAATTCACTGCACGGGTTGGATTTGTCCTGATGGAATGTTCTGGTGCCCTCGATGCTCTTTGAAGCTGCAGTGCAGCAGAGCAGGGAGGTGTTTCCAGCAGAATTCAGATCCAAGCTTCGAATCAAGTCACATTTCAAAGAGCTCAGATCTTGTCTTGGATTAGGAGGAATTTGGATCTGCCCCTGACAGCTGTCTGGACAATTTGGAGAATTCAGAACCAGAAATTGGTATCGATTTCAAAGGGGTTTTTCACACCCCTCCAGGGCCTTGATGTTGGTGTCATCCATTGGTTCATTATCTCAGGGGGTGTGAGAACAGCCCAGAGGAAGGTTTGAACTGAAACTTTTGAGACCACTTCCAAGTTTTCTAAGATATTTCAAGACTTTGACCTTACCAGCCTTTAAGGTGGGTATGGTTAGCAAATGTTTTGTTCTTTCCTGAAAACAGAGATAAAATCAAAACAGAAGAGCTTCTGTTCTTTCAAGGATAAAAAAATATATCAACCTTTCCCTGAACCCAGTGTTTAGTGAGGTTTTGGCAAAAAAAAAATTTCCCCAGGTTCAGTCTTCCATGAGCAATGTATTTTCAAAGGAAGGAGACACTTTCCTCACACAGGAAAAGAAAAGAAAAGAAAAGAAAAGAAAAGAAAAGAAAAGAAAAGAAAAGAAAAGAAAAGAAAAGAAAAGAAAAGAAAAGAAAAGAAAAGAAAAGAAAAGAAAAGAAAAGAAAAGAAAAGAAAAGAAAAGAAAAGAAAAGAAAAGAAAAGAAAAGAAAAGAAAAGAAAAAAGAAAAGAGAAAAGAAAAGAAAAGAAAAGAAAAGAAAAGAAAAGAAAAGAAAAGAAAAGAAAAGAAAAGAAAAGAAAAGAAAAGAAAAGAAAAGAAAAGAAAAGAAAAGAAAAGAAAAGAAAGAGAAAAGAAAAGAAAATGGTTCCATTCTCCTCAAATCACTCTTACAAATGATGTAATTGTAAATATTTAGCAGCTCTCCCCAGGATGCACTGTCACTTTTTAACTCCCTCAATCACTTTCTAGGAGAAATAGTGCCAAACTCTGCTCTTCTGCAATCCTCACTGTCCAGGCTTCTGCACCCTAAATCAAGTGATCAGGTGATGGATGGGTGCCACAGCTGCTTCCCCTCACACCTGGGGAGCCCAGGGCATGGCACTCCAAGGTCCTTCCCTCTGGCACTTCACACTTGTCACACTTGACACACGTGTCACACTTGTCACACTTGTCACACTTGACACACGTGTCACACTTGTCACACTTGACACACTTGACACACGTGTCACACTTGACACACGTGTCACACTTGTCACCCTTGTCACACTGCCTGCCAAGCCAATGCACAGGTGATGGTTCCTTTGCTGAGTTTTAAGCCTTCAGCTGAAGGAGCTCAGGGTTGGGTGGGATCTTGGGCAGGAATTCCTGGCTGGGCTGGAATTCCAGCTTTGCTGTGGCTGCCCCTGGATCCCTGGCAGTGCCCCAGGCCAGGCTGGACATTGGGGCAGGGGGAGGTGTCCCTGCCATGGCTGGGGTGGAACAAGAGGATTTTCAAGGTCCCTTCCAAGCCAAACCATTTGTGATCCCCTGATCCCGTGGTGCCTCTGGCTGCAGGCCCACACACTTGTGCCCTTTCTCCTCTCCCTGGGCATGACTCACGGTGTGACTCCTTCTGAGAGCACTTTCCAGTTTATTAGAGGAGATTCTTCCATTTCATTAACCAGGACATTTTCTGAGTCTGTTTTTGTCAAACATCACAGCATGAGAGATCTTCCTCTGTGCTCTCCAGTTGGTGTTTCCAACAACCACCCCAAAACTCAGGGAGAGTGTTATTTCCCAGGCCTTTATTCTCTGACATTTACTCTCACAGCTTTTAAAATTACACCTCGTTGTGTTTTTCCTGCAGGGGAGCACTGGAGGATATTCTTTGCTTGCAATGACAATCACAACAGATCCCCTTGAGCTCATCTCCCCCTGGGCTGGGCCACAGCTCCCTGCCCCAGCATTTCAGCACAGGGGATGATTTTCTGCCTGCTCCAGGAGCCAGCAGAGCCAGGGATGGGCGTCCACAGAGGAGCTGCAGCTGTTTGCTCTCCCTGGCACTCCTACAGAGCCTCCTGTGGTTCAGAGGGAAGGTGCTCTGCTCCCCCTGCTCCTCCTGTGGCACCACTTTCAGTGTCTGACTGCACAAGGGGAAACGGCTTCCAGCAGGAGGAGGGGAGATCTCCACTGGATATCAGGGAGAAACCCTCCCCTGTGTGGGGAAAACCCTGGCACAGGGTGCCCAGAGCAGCTGGGGCTGCCCCTGGACCCCTGGCAGTGCCCAGGCCAGGCTGGACACTGGGGCTGGGAGCAGTGGGAGGTGTCCCTGCCATGGCAGGGGTGGGGCTGGATGAGCTTTGAGGTCCTCTCCATCCCAAACCCTCCATAATTCTGTGACTCTCCACTACTGCACTCTGGACTAAGTCTGGTTTTCATCAGAAACTCTGGTTCCTCAGACAAGGATCTTCCTTCTGCTGCATCCTGCTGCTGGTTTTCCAGCCTTGTCCAGCTCCCTGCTCTGGTGGAAAAGCCAGGAGATGGAGCAGCCAGGAGATGGAAGAGCCAGGAGATGGAAAACCAGGAGATGGAGGAACCAGGAGATGGAGCAGCCAGGAGATGCAGAGCCAGGAGATGGAGCAGCCAGGAGATGCAGAGCCAGGAGATGGAGGATCCAGGAGATGGAGGATCCAGGAGATGGAGGATCCAGGAGATGGAGCAGCCAGGAGATGGAGCAGCCAGGAGATGCAGAGCCAGGAGATGGAGGATCCAGGAGATGGAGGATCCAGGAGATGGAGGATCCAGGAGATGGAGGATCCAGGAGATTGAGGATCCAGGAGATACAGAGCCAGGAGATGCCCCCATGGGCACCACAGGCTCCATGGCCCTGGTGTGGGAGCCCCCTGGCTCTGCAGGGCTGGGGAAGGAAGGAGATTTCCTACAGCAAACAAGTTCTTGTCCTGAGTGTGCAGCGGTGCCAGCTGGCCCCAGGTGAGTCACATCTCCTCTCTGTCAGGATTCTGTGCTGCCTGACCTCCATCTCCCTCCCTTCATTCCTGGAAAACAAGAAACCAGGATGCAGTGAGAGCCCTGATGTCTCAGCTGGGGTCAGTGACTGCACAGCCACAGCTCTGCTGGAGCCAATGCCACCGAGGGTGACACCAACCCTTCCCCCCAGGCCTCCCTGCTCCTCCCTGTGAGCCTGTGGAATAAAATGTTTGTGGAAAAAGATGTTTCTCCTCTCCTCTCTCCGTGACGGACCACACAGAAGAGCAATTTCCCCAAAGTGTTCTCCAGAACAGCACAGAGTGTGGATTGATTGGTTTGCAATTTGTTTTTTGTGGTGCAGCTGCCCAGAAATCAGGCTGAGAGCACGGGTGGGACACTGCAGCTCACAGCCCTGGTGCACAGAACTGCTCCCTGCTCTTTGCCTCCAAAGGTCCTTTTGCTGTGCTGTCCCTCTGGTCCTGCAGAAGGAAATGTTTCCTTAATGCTGTTGCTTGGTTGGTTTGGTTGATTTTCATTCCTTTTTTCTCATTTTTGTATCTGTAAAGTTCCTGTATGTGCTGAGGCCAAGGTGTGAGTGTGGATGCAGTGCCAAGGTGACAGAACAGAGGAGTCTCCAGAGAACCCAAAGGTGTCAGGAAAGGGAATCCCAGACTGCTCAAATTCCAGTGCTAACAGCCCCAACACCTGCCAGAGGCCACAAGGGAGATGGACTGAGAAGTTTTGCACTGGGGTGTCTGGAAATCTTCTCTTTGCACCTTTCCCCAGCAGTGCTGGAGCCAGCAGCTCCGTGTTGGTGCTGGGGAGGGGTCTGCACCATCAGCTCCCAAAGGCAACGGGACAGGGGCTGCCTGGGACCTGCTCCACCTCCAGAAATCTGTAAGAGAATCCCAGGGTGGTTTGGATGGGAAGGGACCTCACAAATCACCCCTGGACGGGTGATCTGCCACCCCTGCCCTGGCAGGGACACCTCCCACTGTCCCAGGCTGCTCCAACCTGGCCTTGGGCACTGCCAGGGATCCAGGGGCAGCCACAGCTGCTCTGGGCACCCTGTGCCAGCCCTGCCCACCCTCACAGGGAACAATTCCTGCCCAAGGTTCCATCCAGCCCTGCCCTCGGGCACTGGGAGCCATTCCCTGGCTCCTGTCCCCCCAGGCTCTCGTAAAAAAGTCTCTCTGCTCTGAAGGTGGCTGAAAATAAATGGCTTCAGGAGTTGTTGGGAGGAGGGAAGGGCAGAAAGGGGCAGAAATAACCCGGTCAGTTCTTCAGGAAACAGGCAGTGGGGGGGTCTGGCTGTGGCAGCCTGGGGTGGGCACCCTGCAAATCCCAGGAAATCTGCAGGGAAGGGGCTCCACACCCTGCAAATCCCAGGAAATCTGCAGGGAAGGGGCTCCACACCCTGCAAATCCCAGGAAATCTGCAGGGAAGGGGCTCCACACCCTGCAAATCCCAGGAAATCTGCAGAGAAGGGGCTCCACACCCTGCAAATCCCAGGAAATCTGCAGGGAAGGGGCTCCACACCCTGCAAATCCCAGGAAATCTGCAGAGAAGGGGCTCCACACCCTGCAAATCCCAGGAAATCTGCAGGGAAGGGGCTCCACACCCTGCAAATCCCAGGAAATCTGCAGGGAAGGGGCTCCACATCCACAACTGACACGGGACCAGAATTCAGATGTTTTGGCTTTTTGTTTGCAGCAGTTTTTGGATGTGGCTGCCCAGCAGACCCTGGGCCAGCCCCTGCAGGACAAGGCCAGGTGTCAGCAGGAGGAGAAACAACCCAGCAGCTCCTGGGGGAGAATCACAGGGAGGCTGCAGGGCTGGGGAGCCCCTGGGCACCCTGAGACAGCAAACACTGCCCCTTTGCTGTGCCCACTGTCCCATTCCAGGGAGAGAACTGGAATGGGAGGGGATGGGATCCATGGGATGGGATGGGGTGGGATGGGATGGGATGGGATGGGATGGGATGGGATAGGATGGGATGGGATCCATGGGATGGGATCCATGGGGTGGGGCAGGGATGGGCAGGGATGATGCTCAGATCTGACCCTCAGGGAGCTGATGTGAGCTGAGATTTTCCTCCCTGATCCTCTCTGCTCCTTTCCCCTGGGAAGGGCAGGATGCCTGGAGCCCTCTCACTGCAGCCACCCCGGGGCCCTGCTGGTTCCTTGCCCTTCCCACAGGCAGCCCCTTGTCCCAGAGCCCTCTCCAGCCCCGTCCATCTCCCAAGCACAGCTGTGCTCCCAGCTAAACCCCCAGTGGATCTGAGACCTGCCAGCAGGCAGGAAACTGCTGAGAAGTTCAGAGGGATTTTTTTCCTTTTTTTCTCACATCTTCATGTTTTCAATTACTGTCTATAAGCACAGACTATTTATAATCAGGAGAAGGTACTCAACCCACGCCCCCAGGAGATGCAGCCTGGTTCAGAGCAAGGATCAGAGCTTGTGAATAATTTGTTTTCAGGCCTCTGATTTTACTCAAATCAGTGAAAAACAACTAAAGTAAGTCAAGTCCAACTGTTTCCCCTCTTGTTTTCAGAGAAACGAAAAAAGCTGGAAAAAATGATCATTTAGGGTCAACCCAAAATATTTCCCTTTTCCTCCTAATTAAATTTTTTGCTTAATTTTGAAGTTTTTAAAAATAACCAGGTCCACTCTGAAAGAAATTCCACTTTCAGATGACAAACAGAAGCTGAAAGGTTTTGCTTTGAAAGTGCTCGGGTGCGTCTGATGTGAAACATAAGACAGGTTGAAAAGAAATATTTTGACATTTCACTTCCATCACCCCTTTACTTTTATTTTCAGTTCCAACCATCAGCTGCACTCAGCCCATGTTCTCCAGTAACCCACAGCCCCCATCCTTTAACTGAATTCACTCCTGGTGAAAAATGACCCACGGGTCCCCACACAGCATTTGGCCCAAGCTGGTCAGCGACTCCTTTTAATTTCTGCTCTTCCCCGGGATTTTGCTGGCCAGCAGCAATGGCAAGGACAGCCACAACTGGGGATTACAGCCCAAAATGAGAGGAGAAGGCTCTCCTTGGGTAGGGCCATGAGGAGATCCCCAAGGCATTGTTTTGTGACACTCGGGACCTGCACAGGAGCCCACGGCTGTGCCACGCCCAGCACCTCACTGCCAGGGCCTGGAGCTGAAGGATTCTGCTCAGAGAAAGGATTTTCCAGCTGCAGAGGATCTTACCCACAGCTCTGGGATTTCCCAGGGAACGTGGAGGTGCATCTTTGTTAGTCCTGGCCTTGGGACAGCCCCAGGTTTGCTCAGCTCTCACTTGAAATGGACTGTGGTCGTTTAAAAGCTCTGCTCACTGCTTACCCAAAGAAGATATAAATCTTCAGAGTCTGCTTTTCCCTTCTGGACTGCGTTTGGAAGACTGAAAATAAAGCCAGTGCCAATTCTCAATATTTTCTGTCTCTGTGTTCCCAAGCTCCAGTGAGTCTGATGGCTCTGGAAACTGCAAGGAAACAGCCAGGGCAGACCAGAAACCGTGGGGGAAATTTCACCTCTCATCACTTTGAAGGGAAAACATTCCTTCTGCTTTTCTTCCGATCTCAGACCAACGTGGGCTTCTGGGGGGACACCCTGGAGGGTTCCAGCAGTGCTGCTGCTGAAATCCAGCTGTGCAGACACAAAGAACCTCCTCACTCCCTGAGAGGGTTTGACCTCTGCACAGGAGGTGTCCCAGGAACTCCCATGCAGCAGGTTCAAATGTGAGGCTGGGGGACAGCATTCTCCCACCTGGCAGTGCACTGTCCCTGTGGCAGCTCCAGGTTAAGGATGCTGTGCAGACAGGAGCAGCTGGAGCAGCAGTTTTCCTTCCTGCCCTCCCTCCAGGCACACTCAGGACCCCCAGGCTGTCAGGGAGGCACCTGGAGCACGTCCCACGTGCACTTCACCCAAATCAGTCTGAGCTGGACTGGCTTTCCCATGTTACCTGGAGGCAGTGAAGACAAATGTGGGACATTCCTGCCTGCCAGGGAGGGAGGGACACTCCTGCCCTGCCAAGGCCAGGAGCCCTCCCCGAGTCAGCACTGCCCCAGCACTGCAGACAGCTGCCCCTGCTGAGCCCAGAGCCCCTTCCCTGAACCAGCCCCTGATCCCAGGGTTTGGAGCAGCCCCCATCCCTGCCCAGGCACTGCTGTCCTCACACATGGAGCTCTGCTGCCTGGGGACTGAGACCTGACCTCACCAGGGGGAAATGCACCCGTGGATTTCTGCACTCTGGGGACTGAGACCTGACCTCAGCATGGGGGAAATGCACCCGTGGATTTCTGCACTCTGGGGACCAGAACCTGACCTCACCAGGGGGGAAATGCACCGATGGATTTCTGCACTCTGCCCTCCTCTGCTGCCTGGGTTCAGAGGCACTGACAGCCCCAGGCAGAGGTGAATCCTTTCCTTTGCAGACAAGGTTTGTCTCCTGTAGCTCAGAACAAATGGTTGCTTCTCCACTTTGACCCTCATCTTGTTGGTGCCCCTGTTTTTGAAAGCTGCTGGACTCACAGATTTACAGAATTATGGGATGGTTTGTGTTGGAAGGGACCTTAAAGTTCATCTACTCACAACCCCTCCCACTGTCCCAGGTGCTCCCAGCCCCAGTGTCCAGCCTGGCCTTGGGCACTGCCAGGGATCCAGGGGCAGCCCCAGCCAAGCTGGGAATTCCAGCCCAGCCAGGAATTCCTGCCCAAGATCCCAGCCCAAGCTCCCCTTGCCCAGTGGGAGCCATTCCCTGTGTCCTGTCCCTGCAGCCCTTGTCCCCAGCCCCTCTCCAGCTCTCCTGGAGCCCCTGCAGGCCCTGCCAGGGGCTCCCAGCTCTCCCTGGAGCCTTCCCTTCTCCAGGGGAACATTCCCAGCTCTCCCAGCCTGGCTCCAGAGCAGAGGGGCTCCAGCCCCAAATCCCTGGCTATAAGAAGAGCAGTGTCCTGTTTTCAGGGTAACTCTGCTGTTCAGGATCCTACCCCAGACCCTCCCAAGCCAGTCAGGGAGAATTGCTTGATTTATATCAGTTGATAATCCCAACTGGTATTTAAAAGCAGAGGAAAGAGGCAAAGTTCCATACAACCAGAGCTGGATGCCTGGAAAACCCATTAAACCCCCTCAAACTACAATGGATAATGAATCTTGAGTTGGCCATTACGTCTGTGTAACCCAGTGGGCAGCAGACATCACATTTATCTTCCCAATGTTACCTCTGCTCCCTTAAAACACATTATCAGCACAGATTTGTGTTGCTGGAGAGCTGGAAACATAAACAGTGCAATTAAACTCGTTATCGGTCAGACAATGCCCGAGGAGCGAGGCCCTGGCTGAGCCTGGCCCTGGGGCGCTGATGGCCCCGGCGATACCGCAGGAGCAGCCCTGCCCAGCCCGCCAGTTAATCGTGGGTTAAGCGGCTGTTTGTGCCGCTGTGGCCGAGGTTTGGGATGTTTCTCTCTCCCTCAGCACTGGAAATTCATCACTCACGGGGCGGGAGGTTGAACGGCCCCGCGGTGGTTCGGGCTGCTCAGGCTGCACAGAATTTCCGCCCGATGCTCCTGCGTTCTGTCCGGCCCTCTCCTCCTCCTCCTCCTTCCCATTATTCTCGTCGGTCTCACAACTAACACGCCCGATCTCACCGCCTCCCGATCCCCCTGCCAGCCCTGCCTTTCCAGTGTTTTCATTGTCATGCGGCTGAATAGGAAAGACTCAAAGGCACAAAGGCTCGCAGGGGTTTGCTTGCAGCCGCTCTGCCCTGAGGTACGGGTGTCTCTGTGTCCTTGAAGCCTCCCCGGCACCGAGGAAATGCGGGATCGGAACCTGCCCTGCAGTGATGCACACACGGCTGGTCCCGGCCGCCCCCAGCCCTGCCCGCTCGGCTCCCTCGGCCCGGAGCAGCAGCGGCTCCACCAGCCGGGATCCACCTCTGGGGCCTCTCTCAGGCAGAACTTGTGGTCCTGGCTCGGAATTTTTGTTCTTGCTGCTTCTGCCATGAGCCTCGTGGTGATGTTGGCGTGCCTTTCCTCCCTATTCACCCGGCAATTACGCTCATTGTTCATGGCAATTTGGATTCACAGCATTTCAACTCTTCCGGACTTGACATCTCCGTGACTTTAAATGGCTGTTCACACCTCCACCCAGATTAGCTGCCCACCCTCCGTTCCTAACCCAGGGAGCAGAATGGGTGCTCCAGGGATGATTTATCCCATCCTGAGTGAATTTCTAAAATAACCCGGGTGCCTCACACCCTGTTTGACTGCAGGGACCACGGCAGGAGCGCGGGGCACTGCAGACCTGTCTGCCCCAGCCATGAAATCCCAGACTGGTTTGGGTGGGCAGGGACCCTAAAATCCCACCCAGTGCCACCCTGCCATGGCAGGGACACCTCCCCCTGCCCCAGCCTGCTCCCAGCCCCAGTGTCCAGCCTGGCCTTGAATGCCAGGAACGGGGCATCACCAAAGCCGTGCTGCTGTCTCCTCTCTGTGGTGATTTACACCAACCAACACCCTCACCTCGGGGCACCAGAAGGACTCGGAGAAATTCGAGTTTTTGTTTTACAGCGGGAATAACTGTTTGGCATAAATTAACCCGGGTGACCACAAGCCGTGGAAACTCCCCTTTGGAAAATGTTCTTGAGGAAGCAAATTGGGGAGGGAGATGGATGGGAGAACAGTTAGAGGCCAGCCACGCACTTCATCAAGCCTAAAGGAATGAGCTGTCACGGGGATATAGAGGGAGAGGGACACTGCTCAGTAAATTCAGGCCCTGACAGCCCTTGACTCCACTCCAAAGTGCTAATTGGAAAGGCTGCAGCTCCTGCTGCCCCCAGAGAGCCAGGTCTCCATCACAGCCTGCCCTCCCCAGGTCAGCTCAGATGTCATCCTCTGCTGCCCGGGCTTTTCCTGGAAGAGGCTGAGGAATGAGGGCAGAGGAAATGTGTTTGCTTTGCTTCTCCAGGGCTCTCCTGAGCTCTGCTGAGCCTGAGCTGGAGCACCAGAGGAGAGGCTGGTCCCTGGCAGGGCTGTCTCAGCACAGGAAACTGAGCCCCTGGGTCAGACTGGAGACCTTCTGGGGGGGCTGGGGGCAGAGCCACCCCCCTGGCAGAGGGGGTCTGGCCTCATTACCCCTATGGAATAAACGCTGAAATTTCACACTCTTAATGACAGCTGTAACTGATCCCACTGTTTCTGATTAAGCACCGATTATGCAGATTTGCTGCAGCCTGTGGCATTGTCTGCATCCAGCGTCTGACACCCCAAATTACTCCAATTAACCCTTCAGGTGACACTGAGGGACTGCCCCTTGGTTAACTGGCAGGAGAAGCTTGGTTAGGGCAGGGAAGGCCTGACTTCCTAGCAGTGGCTACTCTGACTTTGATAGTTGGATCCATCTCATCTTGGCTCATAAAAGCTCCTTGTTTCCTTTAGAGGACACTGCAATCTCTGAGACATGGTGGGTGCATTTCCCAGCGTGTTTGAGTGCAGCTAATCCATCAGAGCTGGGCCTGGAGAGGTCATTACTGCACCACTTACCCTGCACGCTCCCTGAGAGAGAGAAACTGCTGCACTCTCTTCTGTGGGAGACGTGAAACCCTGGCAGTGTGCATTGTTAGAGCATTTCATCATGGAAACGCACAGGTGCTCTGCAGTGGTTGGAAAGGCTCTCCCTCCCCGGAGGTAAAATGTGATCACCTTCTTCAAACCTGGCCAAGAAACGCAGACAAATCCTCTGCCTCTTCCAAGAGAGCCCCAAGAGCTACAATTGCCTGGAGAAATTAGGAGTACAGCTCTTGTCCATGACCCAGAAGTAACAAGTGAAGAACATTTTCCACTCAGTTCAGACCAATCTCATCTGTAGCTGTGAGCAATGTAAAGTTTCCTTACCAAGTTATTGTGATTCCATCATTTTGAAACACTTTCCTTTGTGGCCTCTTAGAAAATGAGCGTTTTTGGTAACTCAGCCTTCATCTAAATAAGAGAGAGAGAATTTCATTTCTGCACCATGGGCTGGAGAGGCACAGGACAATGCCACCACAGTGGGATGGAGCACAGAGAGGTTTCCTGCAGGAGAGGTTTTCAAAACATCCATTCAGATGTGAGGGTGTGCCAAACTGCTCAAAGGGACATCTGGTTAGGGGACTGGATTGCTGGCTCTGCCCTGAGGGAGAGTGGAGCAAACACTGCTCCAGGGACAGCCAGGGGAGAACATCCCTGCCCCTGGTGAGGAA
The DNA here is from genome assembly GCA_017589585.1 of Phylloscopus whistleri. Classification (NCBI taxonomy): domain Eukaryota; kingdom Metazoa; phylum Chordata; class Aves; order Passeriformes; family Phylloscopidae; genus Phylloscopus; species Phylloscopus whistleri. The sequence goes on from JADMLD010001306.1 coordinate 15,069, forward strand.
CAGGAGAACATCCCATCCCTGCTCCTGGTGAGGAACAGGAGGGAGGAACAGGAGAAGATCCCTGCCCCTGGTGAGGAACAGGAGAGAGGGTCGGGAGAACATCCCTGCTCCAGGTGAGGGTCAGGAGAACATCCCTGCTCCTGGTGAGGAACAGGAGAGAGGGTCAGGAGAACATCCCTGCTCCAGGTGAGGGTCAGGAGAACATCCCTGCTCCTGGTGAGGAACAGGAGAGAGGGTCAGGAGAACATCCCTGCTCCTGGTGAGGAACAGGAGAGAGGGTCAGGAGAACATCCCTGCTCCTGGTGAGGAACAGGAGAACATCCCATCCCTGCTCCTGGTGAGGAACAGGAGAACATCCCATCCCTGCTCCTGGTGAGGAACAGGAGGGAGGAACAGGAGAAGATCCCTGCCCCTGGTGAGGAACAGGAGAGAGGGTCGGGAGAACATCCCTGCTCCAGGTGAGGGTCAGGAGAACATCCCTGCTCCTGGTGAGGAACAGAACACCCTGCTCCTGGCCAGGAACAGGAGGGAGGGTGTGCAGAGGGCAGGAAGATGCCACTGCAGGGGGTTGGAATCTCACAGCAGCTTCACAGGGAGGGCTCAGCCCTTTGGCAAAGGCCTGGTAGAAACGTGAAGAGAGTTGAAGGAAAGGGTGAGCTGAGCCCTCCAGGATGGCTCAAGCACCAAACTCCAGAACTGCTGGGACCCTGGAAATGACCTCCAGGTGACAACCACCATAAAATATAAACTACCCAGACTAATTAATTACAGATACTCAAGGAAGCCTCACCTCTCAGGAGACATCTGTGACATCTGTGAAGCTGCTCCTGGTTTGCACCCTGGAAGAATCAGACCCAAATCCCACCAGGCTGTGCTGTGCAGCTGTGCCCATCACACACACCCCAGCAGGAGGAAAGGAAAGCACATCCCCTGACCAGGGACAGGAGCAGGGAAGGGCTGGAGCTGGGCCAGGCTCAGGCTGCAGATCAGGAAAGGTTCATCCCCAGAGGTGCTGGCACTGCCCAGGCTCCCCAGGGAATGGGCACGGCCCCAGAGCTCCAGGAGGGTTTGGGCAGCACTCCAGGGGTGCCCAGGGTGGGATTGCTGGGGTCTGTGCAGGGACAGGGGTGGGGCTGGATGATCCCTGTGGGTCCCTTCCAGCTGAGGATATTCTGTGATTCTCTGCAGACAAACCTCACCCCGGACCATCTGTGTCTTGTCACAGCTCTGGACACAACTTCCCAAGGACAGAAACATCTCAGAACAACATCTCTGGCTGCCCCTTGAGCCCTGAGCTCCTGCCACCCCAGCCCCTGGGGTCAGGGTGTTGGCAAGCTGCTGTTGCCCTTGGCTGAGCTGCAGGGCTGGCTGGGGCTGGCAGCTGGGCAGTGCTCCCTGCTCAGCTCCAGAGGCTCTGCAGGGCTGGGAGCTCAGGCCGAGGCACGTTCCACTCCTGGAACAGCCACGCTGCTGCTGGGCCTGGGACATCACCCAAGCTGACCCCTGAGTGAGCATTCACACTTGGCTTTTAATTACTGCTGCAATTAGCATTGGTTTCCTGGCTGCCTCTCCGTGCAGCTTTGCAGGGAGCAGCAGCTCTGGAGCCTCAGCTGTGGGCTGGCCGTGCAGGAGGGGATGTGCCCTCAGCTCCCAGCGTGGTGGGACGACAAGGAGAAGACATGAGCTGGGATGAGAACCAAGGCAAGTGGCAGCAGTGCCAAGGAGCTGCTCAGGGAGCCAAGAGGGACTTGAGAGAGCTGTGCAGCCTCCGAGTGCAGCTGCTCACATTCCATCCGAGCACAGGGACAGGGACAAAGTCACAGAATCAGGGAACAGTTTGGGCTGGAAAGGACTCCACAGGTCACCTGATCCAACCTCCCTGCCCTGCACAGGGACACCTGCAGCTAACCCAGGGTGCTCAGGGCCCTGCCCAGCCTGACCTGGAATGTTTCCAGGGCTGGGGCAGCCACCACCTCACTGGGCATCTGCTTGCAGTGTTTTATCCCCTCACTGTGACCACTTGTAAACAGCTGATCCAAACTGACCCTCACTGTGACCACTTGTAAACAGCTGATCCAACTGACCCTCACTGTGACCACTTGTAAACAGCTGATCCAACTGACCCTCACTGTGACCACTTGTAAACAGCTGATCTACACTGACCCTCACTGTGACCACTTGTAAACAGCTGATCCAACTGACCCTCACTGTGACCACTTGTAAACAACTGATCCTAACTGACCCTCACTGTGACCACTTGTAAACAGCTGATCCAAACTGACCCTCACTGTGACCACTTGTAAACAGCTGATCCAACTGACCCTCACTGTGACCACTTGTAAACAGCTGATCCAACTGACCCTCACTGTGACCACTTGTAAACAGCTGATCCAACTGACCCTCACTGTGACCACTTGTAAACAGCTGATCTACACTGACCCTCACTGTGACCACTTGTAAACAGCTGATCCAACTGACCCTCACTGTGACCACTTGTAAACAGCTGATCCAACTGACCCTCACTGTGACCACTTGTAAACAGCTGATCTACACTGACCCTCACTGTGACCACTTGTAAACAGCTGATCCAACTGACCCTCACTGTGACCACTTGTAAACAGCTGATCTACACTGACCCTCACTGTGACCACTTGTAAACAGCTGATCCAAACTGACCCTCACTGTGACCACTTGTAAACAGCTGACCCAACTGACCCTCACTGTGACCACTTGTAAACAGCTGACCCAACTGACCCTCACTGTGACCACTTGTAAACAGCTGATCCAACTGACCCTCACTGTGACCACTTGTAAACAGCTGATCCTAACTGACCCTCACTGTGACCACTTGTAAACAGCTGACCCAACTGACCCTCACTGTGACCACTTGTAAACAGCTGATCCTAACTGATCTCTTTCAGTGCAAATCCATCACCCCCTGTCCCACCACTGTGTGCTGGAAGGGCTGTCCATCACTCTCCCCCTCTGTGAGGATCAATCTCAGCATCTGTTCCCTCCCCTGGGCAGAGGAGCTCAGAGCCCCCGTTTGGGAGGGTCTGATGTCCATGAAGGCCCCAGATGAGTGATGCTGCTGCTGCTGCCACCTCTGTGAGCAGAAATGGGGCCCACAAGGAAACCCAGCAGCTGTGCCAAGCCTCTTTGCCAGCACCTCTGCTCCAGTTGTGTCACTGAGCAAAGTAAACACAGAATAACCCTCTCCATCCTGTCCTGACTGGACGTTTACTGCTTTTGCTTCAGACCTATGACCTGCCCTCACACCCTTCTAAGGCAGACATGGACAGGAGCTGCTCCCTTCCCATCCCATCCCATCCCATCCCATCCCATCCCATCCCATCCCATCCCATCCCATCCCATCCCATCCCATCCCATCCCTCCCTGGCTGGGCTTTGGAGCCCCCTGAGCTTGCCCTGGAGCTGGGCAGTGCTGGAGCACTCAGGACAGACAGGGACTCAGATCCCCAGGCCATGGCCCCACACCTCAGCAGGCTGCAGGGAGGAGGATCCTTGGCTCTCTTCCCCTGCTTTTGTGCTGAAGGTCTTCCCAGGTTTCTGGGCCCAGATCTTCTCTGCCCCTGCCGAGGGTTGCTCCTGGGTGGTCCTTGCCCAAACCCCGTCCCAAATCCGGGGCTGCAGAGGCTCCTGCAGGAAACCACTGCCCTGTGCCAGGGCTGTCTCCACACACAGCCCAGCAGAAGCTTTGCCCTCAGTCCTGGGAAGGTCCAAAGCTGTGACACCAATCACTGTCACTGGGTCAGCTGTGCCTAAAAAGTGATTTACACCAGGAAACCCAAAGTGGGCAGTGCTGTAGGTGAGACACCTTGGCACTGCCAGTGCTCTATCAGATCCACCAGCAGCTTGTTTGTCAGGATTTAGGAAGGGCTGCTCCACTCAGTACCGGCCACAGCCTTGGCCATGGGATCCCAGGCTGTCCCTCAGCTCTCCTCAGTGACAGAGCTGACTCTGAGGCCCCACTGCCATTTCCTGCAGCACATAAAGGGTTACTGTGCAGCCAGGGAGCTGTGGTGGGCCCGGGCAGACAAGGAAAGCATTGATCACGAGGAGAAATGTGAGGAATGTCACCCTCTGCAGAATCGAGCCCTTGTTATCAGTCTGCAGGGCAGCCCCTCTGCAGAGGCCTGGGGTTCACCTCCCGCCCAGCAGCACCAGTGGCATGAGGCAAAGTCACCTCTGTCCCTGCAGGCTGGGCACTTCCAGGGTCACTGGTCACCCTGCAAGGACAGGGTCAGAGACCTCCCTGCCCTGCCAGGTGTCCTGGGACCCTGCAGGAATGTGGAGCACCAAAAACCAGGGTGACAGCACTCAGGGGAAGCACCACCAGGGTGGGAGGGCTGGTTCTGCAGGGGCTGGGGCACTGGGCACAGGGAGGGAGTCTGGAGGATTGAGGAGAGTGGTTGTTCATGCCTGGGAGATGTGAAGAGCAGAAGTGGCAGAGCAGTGATGAGGAGCTTGCTGGGGTTGTGGGGCAGCTCCTGTGGGAAGGAACAGCGTCCCCAGGGGCCAGGAGGAGGGTCCAAAGCCTTCCTTTCCCTGAGTCCAGTCAGGTCTCCCTTATTTTGGGTTAGTTTATGGTTAGATGGGAGCGTCCCTGCAGTACTGCAGCTGCAGTAACCAGGACAATTCAAGTGTCCTCAGGACAACCCTGAAAAGTTTCCAGGCATGTAGAGAACCTCCAAAGGGCCACAGCAGCACAGAATTATTGGGGTGGGGGCCTTTTAGAGGCCGTCCAGTTCAGCCCCTGTCATGGGCAGGGACAATTCCACTGGACCCACCTGGCCTGGGGCACTGCCAGGGACGGGGGCAGCCCCCCTGCTGCCAGTGAGGACAGGAACGACAGCTTCCAGAACATTCCACCCCCGGCTCCAGGCAGTCCTGCACCTCTGTCCCACGTGCCCCAACAGTCTCAGATCTGCTCCTGCTGAGAGCTGCAGCTCCTGCAGCCCTCAGAGTGCCCGGGGTGGGCTCCTGGCCAGGGCTGCTGCAGGTTTCACTGCAGGAGTTAAGGATGGGGCTCCAAAAGGGAAGCTCTCCCCGTGGCCCTGCCTCTCTGTCCTTTCCAGCTGCTGGAGGCCAGAGCTCCATCCCGTGCCTGCAGGCTCTGGGTGAGCCCTGAGCAGAGGTGGCTCGGGCTGGACAGGACTTGGGGCACCCTGGGCTGCTGGAAGGGTCCCTGCCCATGGAATGGGAGGGTCTCCAAGCCCCCTTCCAACACAGACCGTTCCAAGACCCCATGCAGGGCTCTGATCCCTTCCCTCCGCTCACCATCAGATGGCAGAAGGAGCTCCTCCCTCTCTGAGGTCCCTTTTCACCCCGAGGGGACAGACAGATGCTCCATTTGCTGCTGGGAAGGGTTTTCCTGGTGGGGAGCTTCACCCAGTTCCACAATTTCTATAAAACAGGGGTTGTGGCCCTGAGGGTAAAGGTGCTAGAGAAGCCAAATGGTGTCCCCTGGCTCCTTTGAGGCCACACAAGTCCCAGCCTGTCAATGAAGAAGCTGAGACACAGATTCTGGAATCGTGGGATGGTTTGGGTTGGAGGGACCTTAAAGCCCATCCAGTTCCAGCCCTGCCATGGGCAGGGACACCTCCCACTGCACCAGGAGGCTCCAGACCCTGTCCAGCCTGGCCTGGAATGGTCCCAGCTGGGCCATCCTCTTCCAGGCCTCTGATCCAAGGTCTTGGAGCACTTTTTTCCGCTGTGGACTTAGGGGAAGCCAACATTTCTTTTGCAACAGCAGAGACTTTTCCAGCCAGACACACGAGGGCAGAAATGCAGCATTATGTTCTCGTGGGGAGCTGTAGTCACAGCCCCAGGCTGCTCATCTGGGGATCCAGGCACCTTTCCCACACTGGGAGGTAAGGCATGACCGTTCCCAGGACAGTTCCCTTGAAATAACACCAACACACGTGTGGAGCTGGCAGCAAAGAAATAACCCTCAGGGGCTGGAAAAGGCTGGGACACCAACATCTCCATCCCTGGAGGCTTTCAGGGCCAGACTGGACAAAGCCCTGACCAGGCTGGTCTGGGCCTGTAGCTGACCCTGCTTTTGGGCAGGAGGTTGGATTGGGAAAGTCCTGGGGCCCCTTCCTGCAAATTAAACTGTGACCCTTTGGGCTGTGAGCACAAAAACCTCCCCACTGCTTCTCTGCCCAAGCCACAGCTCTGACTGGAACCTGGAGGAGAGGAGAGGAGAGGAGAGGAGAGAAGAGAAGAGAAGAGAAGAGAAGAGAAGAGAAGAGAAGAGAAGAGAAGAGAAGAGAAGAGAAGAGAAGAGAAGAGAAGAGAAGAGAAGAGAAGAGAAGAGAAGAGAAGAGAAGAGAAGAGAAGAGAAGAGAAGAGAAGAGAAGAGAAGAGAAGAGAAGAGAAGAGAAGAGAAGAGAAGAGAAGAGAAGAGAAGAGAAGAGAAGACCTTCTGCTTCGCTGCCTCAGCTGCAGAGCTGCTGAGCCAGGCACGAACCCTTTGAGGATCCATTGGCTCTGGGCTGAGGGAGCTGAGGGTGAGTTTTTCAGAACATTTTGTCTGCTGGGAGAAGCTGGTTGGTTCCCTTTTTCACCAGAAAAATCAGCTGGAAGCATGCAAAGAGATGGGAAAGGGCTCCCCAAAGCTGATGATTTACTTTGTGGATTAATATCATTACAGATTTACTTTTCAGAGGAAATTTTGCACCTTCACTCCTTTATGAAGGAGATTCTCTACAAAAGAATGACTGTGAAGTCAAAAGAACAAAGGCTTATCTCTGATTTATCCGAGTGGAAACGGGCTGGGAGCATTGCAAAAGTGGTCAGTTTTTCTTGTGTGGTATTGCAAACATTTTGATATTTATTCTGTGTGGATTGTTCATGACATTGGACCACTTTAGTGAAATTACCATGCAAAAAAATTGACTGTGTGAATTTTCAAATTGTGATGCTTTCCAACTGCACAGATCTTCTGTATTCAGTGACCCCAAATGGCCAAGAGCAGCTTTCACATCTCATTGGGAATCACAATGATTCAGAACTGAGCAAAATTGATGAGAAAATTGATTTGAACAGAATTTCAGTGGAGAATAACCCAAAGAAGCATTCTCATTTTGCACTGGCACTCCCCTCAGGGTCTGCCAGCTCCTGTTTGTTCCCAGCTTTGCTTTATGTGCTACTCTTTCCACCTGCACAGAAGCTCAGGGGACATCTGACATTCCTTTGTGCTGCCTGAGATAAATCCCACCACCCTGAAGATAATTTTTTACCTTCTTCAATCCAAATGTTCCTCAATGTATTGATTGTCTGCACTTCATTCCAGAGAAGGCCAAATGTCAACACCAGGGAAAATTTTCAGAAGGTGACACTTCCTGCTTTTGAACCCTCATTAATTAACTTTCGCTTTTGTCTCCCTCCCCAAACCTGATGGAGTCAATTGCTGGGAATTGCTGTGGAGGTCACGGCCCCTGGGACAGGGGTGGAACTCTGCCAGTCCTGATGGGATGGGCTGTGATGGTTGTGATGGATGTGATGGCTGTGATGGTTGATGGTTGATGGCTGTGATGGTTGATGGCTATGATGGTTGTGGTGGCTGTGGTGGCTGTGATGGCTGTGATGGCTGTGATGGCTGTGGTGGCTGTGATGGCTGTGGTGGCTGTGATGGTTGATGGTTGATGGCTGTGATGGTTGATGGCTATGATGGTTGTGGTGGCTGTGGTGGCTGTGATGGTTGATGGCTGATGGCTGTGGTGGCTGTGATGGTTGATGGTTGTGATGGCTGTGGTGGCTGTGGTGGCTGTGGTGGCTGTGGTGGCTGTGATGGTTGATGGCTGATGGCTGTGATGGCTGTGATGGTTGATGGCTGATGGCTGTGGTGGCTGTGATGATGACTGTGGTGGCTGTGGTGGCTGTGATGGCTGTGATGGTTGATGGTTGATGGCTGTGATAGTTGATGGCTGTGGTGGCTGTGTTTCTGTGGTGGCTGTGGTGGCTGTGATGGCTGTGATGGCTGTGATGGCTGTGGTGGTTGATGGCTGTGATGGTTGATGGCTGTGATGGCTGTGATGGTTGTGATGGTTGATGGTTGATGGCTGTGATGGTTGATGGCTGTGATGGCTGTGGTGGCTGTGGTGGCTGTGATGGCTGTGATGGTTGTGATGGTTGATGGCTGTGGTGGCTGTGATGGTTGATGGTTGATGGCTTTGATGGTTGATGGCTGTGATGGCTGTGGTGGCTCCCAGGTTGTGAGGGGCCCATGAAGCCCCGTCCTGGCCCTGAGCTGCGCCAGGCTGGGATGAGGGCAGGAGGTTTTGCACAGAGGACTTGTTTGGACCTGTGCATTTTAACCTGTCAGTCTGCTGGGCTCAGCCACCCTGGGCCAGGTGCCTGCCCCAGATGCTGTTTTGTTGGAAAGGATGAAGCAGGAAACTCCTGCAGAGATGATTTATTAGTAAAAGATTTTAAGAGTGAAAAACCTGCGAGAAATATAGAATTGAAAGCAAGATTTGAACTATAGAATGTTAAGCAGGAAGACGGTAATTGAATCACCCGTGCATCCCACCCCCCAAACAAAAGGGGGTTGGGCTTTCTCAGGTATCTTGGAAAAGGTGGTTTGTCAGGTTCTTAATATGTAAATTAGTATGGTAATAGAATAGTCCCCATAGGCTGTATGTAAATTCTGTAGGTTTTATATCCTGAGGTGATTGGTTGGTGCTAATTAGAATATTCATGATGGAAAGGGTTAAAATGGATTGTAACAGGTAATCTCGCTCTCTGGCTGCCCTGGATCCCTGTCCCTTTAGACTTTTCCTGCTGCTGTTCCCCTCCCCTGGTTAGGCTGCCCCCCACGAATAACAAACCACGTGTCTTGAGAGCACCCCGCTCTCAGGACATCTCTCTTTGGACTCAAACAACAACCACGATTTCTACACTGTTTGTGGGTTCCAGTGCTGCTGACAGCCCCAGAACACTCTGGGAACTGAGCACCCTGGAGAAATTTGTGTAAGCCTGGCTCATTTCAGTAGGGTCAGGGCTCCTGGGTTCCTCTGGCTGCCTTTGAGGGTTTCAGCCTTTAAGGAATTAATAACAAGGGGAGGACAAACAGCATTTAAAGCAGACTGGACCCCTCCTCAGCAGAGGTCACAGGATGTCTGTCACTGCAGCAGCTGAGGATCTGACCCAAGGACAATTTGCTTTGTTTCAGGGGAAAATTCCTTCCTGAGCATTTCAAGCAGCCAAGCTTTGGGCTTAAAATCCACCCAATTACCTCGGGCACAGGCGTCCCTCAGCCTCAGAGGAGCGTTAGAAAAAGTGCAGGAAGAGTTCCCCAAGCCCCAAATGAATTTCAATCAGCCAGGGGTGCAGAGCAGGCTCATTAGCCTCGCTGCCGTGCTCCTGCCATGGCTTTTGCACTTTCCAGAGCTGCTTCTGTCCAGGGAGACACCTCTGTCCCCAGCAGGGCTGGAGGACAGGAATTTGGGCAGCCAGCCCTGCCTGTGTGACCAACAGGCTGTGCCCTAATTGCAATCTGCCATCCCGGGCAAAGGGACTGATTTGTTTAAATAAAGACAGCCCTGAAGCGCCTGTCCCCAGGTGAGAACCACAAAGCTGCTGTGCAAGGTGCAATTTGTGCCCGAGACTGGGTTTTATTAAAAGCTCCCCCAGACTCCCTCGTGTCATTATCAGAGCAGCACTGCTGCACTTTTCCTCCAGGCACAGCAGGGCTGCTCAGAGCTGGAGAAGGCAGCGCTTTTGGGGTTGGTTCAGCAGGGTTTGGGTCAGTGCAGGATGCTCACAGGCTCTCTCAGATCAGCTGCTTGCCTGACCAGCTCTAAATCCAGATTTAGGGATGAAATCCCCTCCAGGAGTGTCTCAGTGGACTCATCCCCGAGGGGCTGCACCTGCACCGTTGGAATGACAGAGTCATGAGGCTGGAAAAGCCCTGGGAGCTCCCTCATTGGAACAGCCTGCCCAAAGAGGGGCTGGGGAATCCCTGTCCCTGGAAGTGTCCACACAGCTTGGGGATTGGTGCTCAGAGACAGGGGGTGCTGCTGGCCTTGGCTCTGAGGGTTGGGGTTGATCTCAGGGGCTTTTCCAGCCTCAGTGGTTCTGATTCCCTCACTCTCCCTGACAACCTCACCCCTCCTGGCTGATCCCTGCCACCCTCAGGTGCTGTGGGATTCCAGGTCTGATCTCTGCTTCGCACATCTTCCCATCCTCCCCCTCTCCTCCTGTCTGCCTCCTTTTTCTTTTTCCCCTCGGTGGTGTTTTCTCTCATCTGCCCTTCAATTTTCCCTTCATCTTCCTGTTCCACATCTCATAGAGCTTTTGTCAGTAAATGGTGCCTGCTCAGGTAACTACTACAAAATAAAGCTTTGGGAAAACCATATGAACTCTGTCTTAGGGACAGCAAAGAAACTTCTGAGTAGTTAAATTTACCCTTGAGCCAAAAATAATAATAAAAATAAAAGGTAGATGCACGAGCTGGTATTTTCTTCGTCAGGAGGCACAGACCCTGGAGGGACTCGGGGTCTGATCCTGCCCCAGGTAGGAGATGTGCTCGTGTTGTACAGGCTCACACAGCTCTCCCCTCGGCCCTTCCCCGTGTGATCTTATGGACCCAGGTGTAAAAAGCCACGGAGAGGAAAGAGGATGCTGAGGTGACGGGCCAGGAATGCAGGATTGCCAGGAATGCAGGATTACAGATCCTGCGAGGTGTTCCCGGTGCATGGTGCCGGTGCGGTGCTGCACGACGTGCCCACGGGGGAATTGCTGCATCTGCACATCTCGGAGGAGCCCTCGGCCTCCTGCTCGCTCCCCTCCCTTCTCCCAGCGGCGCTGGGCGATGTTGGTCCCACCCTGCCCGGACGGGAGCTCCCCTGGGCGGATCCGCGCTGGGAGCACCGGGGGAGCACTCGGAGCAGGAAGGTGACAGCTCCGGGGTCTGTCGTTCTGTCCGTGGCAGAGTTTGCTATGCCCACTGCGGCAAGCGAGCCCCGGAGGAGCTGCGGCTCCGGTGCCGGACGGGAGGAAGGGTAATTAACGGGTAATGACAGGTAATGAGCAGGATGGGACCGCGGTGCGCTCCGGTCCCTGTCCCGACACGGCCCCTGTGCCTGTGCGGGACATCCCTGTGCGGGACATCCCTGTGCGGGACATCCCTGTGCGGGACATCCCTGTGCGGGACATCCCTGTGTGGGACATCCATCCCTGTGCGGGACATCCCTGTACAGGACACTGGTGTGCACATCCATCCCTGTGCAGGGCATCCCTCCTGTGCACATCCATCCCTGTACGGGACGTCCCTGTGCGCATCCCTGTGCACACCCATCCCCGTGCACATCCCTGTGCACACCCATCCCTGTGCACACCCATCCCCGTGCACATCCCTTTGCACACCCATCCCTTTGCACACCCATCCCTGTGCACACCCATCCCTGTGCACATCCCTGTGCACACCCATCCCTGTGCACACCCATCCCCGTGCACATCCCTTTGCACACCCATCCCTTTGCACACCCATCCCTGTGCACACCCATCCCTGCGCACATCCCTGTTCACCCCCCTCCTGCCCACCCCCCTCCCGCCTGGCACCGCCAGTGACCTTCCCCAGAGCACAGATGGGGCTGGCCGTGCTCGGCTCCCACTGCTGAAAGCGTTAATTAGCGCTAATTGCTAATTGCACCGGGGGTGCAGGCAGTGGGCAGGAGGGGCAGGGGCTCCCAGGCTCCCCAGGTTTCTTTCTTCCTTCACTTGGAAATGCAGGAATGCGTGCGGCAGATGCGACTTCCAGCGGGACGTTTTCTCAGGATGGAACTTCCATTCGAGCCACAAATAAATAAATTCCCAACTCTCCCGAGGAGCGCTGAGCGGAGTGCCCGTGGCCAGAGGAGGGGAGGTGCAGATCGGTGCCTCGCATCCCAACGGAGCAACAAGGAAACCTTTGGAGTGCCAAAAATAAGCGAGAATCTCTTAGATTGGACAACACACGCTTTTATTGATCCCTCAGACACGCAGGACTGGATTTCACCCCTGCGGCATTTAAGATTGTTCTGTTCTGTCTTCTCCTCCCGTCAATGTGTCATTTCACCTCCCGGGCAGGAACGACAGAGATTGCAGTGAAAATGTCTTGTTTTGTGCCTTGTCGTTATCTTTATCGCCCTCGCGCGAGTGTCCTGCCCTGGGTGCCTCCCCACCCCTCCCCCGGTGCCCAGGCGGGGTCCGTGCGGGGCTGGGGGAGCTTTGCCCGCAGCCCGTGCCGGGCCGGGTGCCGCCCGGGATGGCTGTGAAGGTCAGGGGCGCTCGGGGGGCTCCGAGCAGCTTTGTGCCGCTGCCTCCAAACCTGTCCCGCGGTGACCCTCACACCCCGGCTGCCCGCGCTGACCGGGGCTGCCTGCACATCCAGGGCCCAAACTCCCCGGTATTGATGTAGGAAATAAGCTCAAGATGCCCTGAGCATCCCCCGGGGGGGCAGGAGGGGCAGCTCCGGGGCCGGGCTGCTCATCCCACAGACAAGGGAACTCCGAACTGGTTCCATCCTCTGCTGGCTGGGTCCCGACAGGAGCGGGAACGACTGCGGGGCGATGGGGACGCCGAGCCAGGAACGGCTCAGACACTGAATTCCGTGTTTGAAACCCCCCAGAACAGCAAGGACAAACCGAGCAGCTGCCTGGGAAAGCAGGCTGGGTATTGATGAAGGGGATTCCCAGAAACTGTGAGCAGACACAGCACAAATCAAACACCCAACGTTGTGCTGCAGGGGAGGTTAAAAACCCACTACCAAATTTCTGAACTGGAAATGCAGAATTCAGAAAGTGGAGTACATGATGGGTCCCTTCCTAAGGAGAAAGGGAAAGTGCTGGGAAGGATCTAGGACTGAGGGAAGAGACTCACTCCTCTCTGCCTCTGCTTTGGCCAGCTCAGGTGCTTTCAAAGATGCTTCCTGCTTCTTCAGCAGCTGTGGGGAGAACCACGGCGTCCTGCATCCAGGGATGTGCAGGAAGGAGCAACCCAGCCAAGCTCAGGAATTCACTGAGTGCACGAGTGGCACCCCCTTCCAGAGTGCTGGAAGTAAAGAGAAGGAGGGGAAATCTAAAGTGAGAATAAAAACGCAAATGTAAAAAAAAAAAAAAAAAAAAAAAAAAGCAGTCCCTGAGAAAGAAGAGTGATTCTGGAAACTGTAACTGCAACTAATAGAACAAGTATTGAGCAGAATAAATTCCTACACAGTGGATAAAGAAAGGGAGACCAGCTCAAACCCACAAGCATATGCCCAAGTACGTAAAGAGTAAATCTCAGCAGAGAAATTTGTTGCCTATTTTTAGCTGAAACTATTAGTGGATGAAGAGTTTCTGTTTGGATTTTATTAAAACCCTTGCAGCCCTGCTCTCAGGATGAATTCAACTTCGTGTTGCTGGGCCGGGCTGCAATGGAGGGAAACTGGGGTGTGAAATGTGAAATGTGAAATGTGAAATGTGAAATGTGAAATGTGCTCCCCAGCCCTGAGCCCTGCAGGGCCACAGAGCAAAGGGGTGAGAGGGGCAGCAGGGGAGGGGCAGCAGGGGAAGGACAGAGGGAAGGGCAGCAGGGGAGGGAGAGAGGGGAGGGACAGCAGGGGAAGGGCAGAGGGGAAGGGCAGCAGGGGAAGGGTGGCAGGGGAAGGACAGCAGGGGAAGGGCAGCAGGGATAAGTCCCTGGGTTTCAGAGGAAGGGCACATCCTCACAGGAATGTCTGCCAGGCTGCTGGGGAAGAGAGAAGCCGGGGTGCAGTTCCTTTGTGTGACTGCTGCTCAAGTCCCTGGGACACTCCTGCTCCTTTGGCAGCCCTGCAGGGAAATGCTGCTTTCCCCCAGCACAGCTCTCAGTCCCTCGCTCTATTTCCAGCTTTTCCTCTCTGGGCACAGCCACAGTGCCTGGTGTGCAGTGACCTCTGACCCCTGACCCCTGACCCCTGATCCTTGATCCTTGATCCCTGATCCCTGACCCCTGACCCCTGATCCCTGATCCTTGATCCTTGATCCTTGATCTTTGATCCCTGATCCCTGCCCCCTGATCCCTGACCCCTGATCCCTGACCCCTGAGCAGGATCCCAGCTCTGCCCTCTGCACCAGTCACAGTGCCCAGTGCTCAGTGATCCCTGATCCCTGACCCCTGATCCCTGACCCCTGACCCCTGACCCCTGATCCTTGATCCTTGATCCTTGATCCCTGCCCCCTGACCCCTGATCCCTGACCCCTGACCCCTGAGCAGGCTCCCAGCTCTGCCCTCTGCACCAGTCACAGTGCCCAGTGCCCAGTGATCCCTGACCCCTGACCCCTGACCCCTGACCCCTGACCCCTGACCCCTGCGCAGGCTCCCAGCTCTGCCCTCCGTTTCCCAGCCCCACCACGAGGCACAGGTGCTGGGAGCTCTGGGGGTCTCAGCCAGGCTGTGCTCAGTGCCCGGGATGAGCTTTGCCTGCCCTGCTGCCTGCCCAGGCCATTTCCATCCATTGCCATCGTGCTGGGGCAGCTGAGGAGCTGGGCAGGACTCACCCCACGCCAGACAAGGGATCATCATTCCATCACCTCCAGGGCCTTCAGCAAAACCCTCCCGTGGCAGCAGACCCAGAGAACGTGGAGCCCCTGCACCTGCTGCTGGCTTACCCTGTGTCTCACCTGTGAGCTGGGACAGTGCTCCAGGTGATGCCCCCTGGCCATCCTGTGCCCCCTGTCCTGCCAGCCAGAGCTCCACAGGTGTCTCAGACACCCCAGGGCTTCTCAAATGGCACCAGACCCCTTGTCCTGGCTGCTCAACCCCAAATCTGCTGGGTTCAGCCTTGCTCTCCTTCAAGCTGTGAAAGCTTCTGGACCCCTCACACAGAATCAGAGAATCATCAATGCTGGGAAGAGCCCCGAGATCATCCACCCTTCCAAGGAAACTCCCCCTGCCCACCA
>JADMLD010001306.1:37500-46583 GCA_017589585.1 Phylloscopus whistleri
ACTGCAGGAGCCTTGCTAAGCCCTGGTAAATACCTTCACTAATATCATGGTAAATACCTTCACTAATATCATGGTAAATACCTTCACTACTATCATGGTAAATACCTTCACTACTGTCATGGTAAGTACCTTCAATAATGTTGTGGTGAATACCTTCAATAGTATTGTGGTAAATACCTTCAACAATATCGTGGTAAATACCTTCAGTAATATTGTGGTAAATATCTTCACTACTATCACGGTGAATACCTTCAATAATGTTGTGGTAAATGCCTTCACTATTATCATGGTGAATATCTTCACTACTATCTGGTGAATGCCTTCAACAGTATCGTGGTGGATACCTTCAGTAGTGTTGTGGTGAATACCTTCTCTACTATCGTGGTAAATACCTTCAGTAATATCATGGTGAATACCTTCACTAATATCGTGGTATAATGTTGTGGTAAATACCTTCAATAATATTTTGGTGAATACCTTCAGTAGCATTGTGGTAAATACCTTCACTAATATCGTGGTGAACACCTTCACTGCTCTCGTGGTGAACACCTTCACTGCTCTCATGGTAAATACCTTCACTAATATCGTGGTGAACACCTTCACTGCTCTCGTGGTGAACACCTTCACTAATATCGTGGTGAACACCTTCACTGCTCTCATGGTAAATACCTTCACTAATATCGTGGTGAGCACCTTCACTGCTGTGGTGGTGAGCACCTCCTCAGTGCAGGTTTGCAGGGAGGCAGGAGTTGCTCAGAGCTGTGCTGCAGTTCAGCTCCGACTTTATGGGCTCAGTGCTGTCATGTCTGTGCTATGGAAGAATAATTCTCCCAGCAGGAATTACTGGGGAAGAGGAACATTATGCAGAAGAGGAGACTCTCTGCTGTCCTTAATATCCACATGATGGCCTCTGAGGCAGCCAGGAGCTGCCATGGCAATGAGCAAACAGCAGGGACACACTCGGGGGGCAGCCATGTGTTAGTGACAAATGTCCTGGCCAAGTCCCACATTTCCAGGCACTTTGGGGGAGCCAGGATTGTGAGGGAGGTGTGAGGCCCTGGCACAGGGGGCCCAGAGCAGCTGTGGCTGCCCCTGGATCCCTGGCAGTGCCCCAGGCCAGGCTGGACACTGGGGCTGGAGCAGCCTGGGACAGTGGGAGGTGTCCCTGCCATGGCTGGGGTGGCACTGGAGGGGCTTTGGGGTCCCTTCCCACCCAGCCCATTCAGGACTGTGAGGAGTTGCACATCACAAACCCCGTGAGGCCAGAGGTGTGGGTGCAGGGGATGCAGGACAGTCTCACCCTGCTGCCACACTGCCCCGAAAGAAGGAAGGCACTGGGGAGGGGTTGATCTCCTGAGGGTGCATTTCTGACCACGAAGGGTGTTGCAGTACGAGCTGAGGAAGCTGGGAAAGACTTTTCCATCAGCAGTTGCTGGAACAAACCTCTTCAAAAGCCTCCGTGACCCTTTTTTGAGTGTGCATTTTCTGGGAATGCTCCCGGCTCCAAAATCTAGAGCTGCACACAGTGGCTGCCCCAGCCAGCACCTGAGACTGGTCCTGGGTGGGTCTGGATTTGATTTATGAGCTCAAAGAGGCTCTGCACGTGAATGGCTGGGGGGTCCCAGCCACTGCTCCCACACCAGGAGTGACAGCTCAGGTGGAGCTGGGCACAGGTTCTGGGAACTTGGACTCAGCCTTGAAACTGCCCCAGAAACCCAACTTCAAGTTTCTCTTCTGACTGCCCTGCAGTGATGGGATCTCAGTGCTCCTGCAGGCACCAGGCACTCCTGTCACCCTTCCCCATCCTCTGATGGAGCTCAGAGCTCCTGCAGGCACCAGGCACTCCTGTTACCCTTCCTGTGAGCTCAGAGCTCCTGCAGGCACCAGGCACTCCTGTTACCCTTCCTGTGAGCTCAGAGCCCCTGCAGGCACCAGGCACTCCTCTGTTACTGCCCAAGCAGCCCCAGGCAGGGCAAGGAGGGCTCAGCTCAGAGGATTTGGCAGCCCAGAGGCACCCGGGGTGAGATGAGGTCAGCTGGAGATGCCTTGTCCCACTCACCTCTCCTGGAGGCCACGATTCCCAGTCCTCAGGTCTGTCCCTGCTCCCAGACCCCTTAAAGGAACAGAAAGGCCAAGAACACTCACAAGGTCATCCCTGAGCAATTCTGAATAATCAGCAACCCTGGGAGAATCACAGGTCACTGGCAGGGAACTGAGGAGCAGAAAGAGATGAAAAGAAGTTTGGAATTAATCCAGACATTTATCACTACTTTAGTGTTGCTAAAATGAATTATTGTTCATGAACAGCAGAGGAAAATCTCAGCAGCCAACCATTTTTAATTTCTGCAGCCATGGGAAGCTGTGACCGAGCAGTGCCACCCCAAACCCTCCAGAGCTGCCAAGGAGGCGCTGCCTGTTCCTTCTCCCACCCGTGTTCCCCCACCCAGCTGCAGAGCTCCTGGGCTCCCTGAGCTGCTCTGGCTCCTCAGCTCAGCAGGAATTGGCAACTCGTGATCTCCACAGACGGGAGAAGTGATTTGGCTTTCAGATGTGACATTTCCATCACCACAGCAAAGGAAGCCCAGGAGCAAGCACTGACAGTGACAGTGACAGTGACAGTGACAAGTGACAAGTGTCCTGTCGCTGTCCCAGGGTCAGCTGGGACCAGGTCAGGCTCTGGGACCTCGGGGCCGTTCTGGGATGGGGTTCAGAGCAGAGTCCTCTCCACCCAGCACCTTGGACAGGAGGCTCCAGCTCCAGCTTCCTCCCACAGCGGCCCCAAGGAGCCCCTCAGGTGCCTGAGGGAGAGCAGTGGGGCCAGGCACCGGGCAGGGCATGCTGCTGTGACCCCAAAAGGGCAGGGCATGCTGCTGTGACCCCAAAAAGGGCAGGGCATGCTGCTGTGACCCCAGAGGGGGAGAGGATGCTGCTGTGACCCCAAAAAGGGCAGGGGATGCTGCTGTGACCCCAAAAAGGGCAGGGGATGCTGCTGTGACCCCAAAGGGGCAGAGGATGCTGCCGTTACCCCAAAAGGGCAGAGGATGCTGCTGTTATCCCATAAAGGGCAGAGGATGTCTCTGTTATCCCATAAAGGACAGAGGGTGTCCCTGCTGTCCCAGGCACATGGAGAGGAGAAGGCACACACAGAGCTGTGTTCATCAGCAGCTGGAGTGCCAGGACAAGGGGGAAGGGATTCAGAGTGAGGGAGGCTGGATTTCCATGGCACCTTGGGCAGGAATTGTCCCCAGGGAGGTGCTGAGGGCCTGGCACAGGGTGCCCAGAGCAGCTGTGGCTGCCCCTGGATCCCTGGCAGTGCCCAGGCCAGGCTGGACACTGGGGCTGGGAGCACCTGGGGCAGTGGGAGGTGTCCCTGCCATGGCAGGGGTGGGGCTGGGTGGGATTTCAGGTCCCTCCTGACCATTCTGGGATTCTGTTTATGAATCTCACTATGGGCATCGAATTTCATAACTCTTGACCAATGGCCCAAACTAATTTGTACTCATCCTCTTAGCAATTAATGAATTTATAACAGAAGAATAATTTGCCTCTTTGTGCCAAAACCATGTTCAGGTGGGGGTGGGGAGGTGCTTTTTTTCTGAGGATAAGACAAAGGTGCTTTGTTCCTGATTTGAATTTCAGACAAACATTGAACAGATCACTTTGCTTTCCCCAACGCACAGTGCAGGCTCTAAGAGCAGCTAAATTGCTATAAATTAAAGTTAAATGTCAAAAAGGCAAAGCTGTGCAGGAATGCAGGAGACAATCTCGGTGCAATTGGGGTTGTTCCTGAGCTGCTTTTATCCACTTTGCTTGCATAGAGTTAAGTGCTCTTCCTGGAAAGGGGAACGTTTTTTCTTTTTCTTTCTATTTTTACGTAAGTCCCAGCCCCCAGTTCCACTGAAATAGGATGTCATAATTTCTCATTTTCAAATATCATCAGGGAAAGAACTGTGATTGTCCACTCGTTGTGCTTATCATTCCACTGCAGTTTTCAGGCTGCTCTTAGAGAAATGCCATCCTTTGGCTGTACAGGCCCCAGCCTGCTCAGTAAAAGAGAAATTCAGGTGCCATTTCTACCTGTGCTGAGTCCTTGGCCTCTGTGGGAGGGGAGTCCTGAAATCCCTGCTTCTTCTGGCCCTTCAAAATAGAACAGACAAGGGGAAAGGCAGTGTGAGCTGTGTGTGACAGGTAAGAAAACACAGATCAGTGTTCCAGGAGCTGAGTCTCAGCTGGAGAACAGTGACCCCAGCACGGCCAGGCTGCTGCTGTCCCCCCTGTGCTCAGGAGCTGTGCCCAGCCCTGGTGCCCCCAGAGCAGGAGCTGCAGGTGCCAGAGCCCTGAGCTGCCTGCACAGCCCTGAGGGGCCCTGACAGCCCCAGCTCCTGACAGCCCCAGCCCCCTGCCATCCCCTGCCATCCCCAGCCCCTGCCATCCCCAGCCCCCTGACAGCCCCAGCCCCTGCCAGCCCCAGCCCCCTGCCAGCCCCAGCCCCTGCCATCCCCAGCCCCTGCCAGCCCCAGCCCCTGCCAGCCCCAGCCCCCTACCAGCCCCAGCCCCTGCCAGCCCCAGCCCCTGCCATCCCCAGCCCCTGCCATCCTCTGCTGCCCTTCCCTGCTGAGCCCTGGCTCTGGAGCCTCCCTGGCTCTGGAGCCTCTCTGGCTCTGGAGCCTCCCTGGCTCTGGAATCTCCCATGCCCAGAGCCCCCAGCTCTCTGCACAGGCCTGGCTGCTGTGGGCAGCCCTTTGGAACCCCAGGAAGGACAAAAGCTGTGCTGTGAGGTCTCCTCTTGGCTCTGGGACAGGGCAACCCTTGGACAGAAGCTTCTGCCAGGGGCTCGGGGTGAGGCAGCAGGGCTGGGAGGATTCCTCCCCAGAGCCAGTCCTGGCTCTCACAGCTCAGGCTCCCCTCTGATGGCTCTGTCTGTATCAATTTTGGATTATTTTTCCAGGCTGGATTCCTAAGGAAATCAGCCCTTTTTGTAACTGGAATATCTGCTTGTCTGTCTCGGGCCACCTTCATAACTCTGAGCCTGCTGATGAATGACAATTTTTCTGTCCCACAGCCCTTCACCTTCACAGTCTGGATTAAACACCCTGGCCTGGCTCCACCCTCCCTGTGCCCACCCTGCAGGGGTTTCTGGACTGAGCAGTCCCAGCCCCCCAGCCCTTCCCCAGAGCACGGCTGCCCCATCCCTGGGCCATCCCTGGGGCTCCACGGCCTCTCCCTGCCCAGGCAGCAGCTTTGCCTCAGTTTCTCCCTTTAGCTGCAATTGCACATCCTTGCCCTTTGCTGGAAGGGTGCAAATGAACCCTCTGGAGGAGCCAAAAGGCCTCCTGTCCTCCCAGGGTAGCCAAGAACAAATTGCTGCTCCCAAACTCCACATTCTCCCTGGGAGCAGTGATGTCTGTGCCATCCCAAAAGGAGCAGGGATCCTGGGGCAATCCCAAACCTAAAGGCAAACACGACTCTCCAGAGGGACCTGGAGCTTCCTTTGCACTTCCCACAGGCTCCTTTGAAGTGCTCAGGATCCCTGTTCCAACCCCGAACTGAACCTTTCTCACCATCCCCATGGAGCTCAGTAACTCCCCTTGCCCTGCTCCCTCTCCTCCCTGCCTCAGTTGCCTCCCAGCACCTTCAATCACTGCCCAGGCTGTGCCCAAGCCCACACTGCAGATTTGTTCCAGCACGCTGCCTGCAGGGCAGGTGTGATTCCTTCAGGGCAGGTGTGTTTCCTGCAGGGCAGGATGGGGGTGGAAGTGTAGAGATTTTGGGTTTCCCACCCATGGGCTGTGTGTCTCCACCTGGCCTGGCTGCCCCAGCTCCCTGCAGCAGCACTGCCCACGCTCTGCACCCCCAGCGACCTCAGGCCTCCCTGGGCAGGAGCTGGAAGGGAAGCAAAGCAGAGGAGATCTGCTCCTGTGCAGCAGCAGCAGCAGCAGCAGCAATGTTGATTTGTGATTTGTGATTCGTGATTTGTGATTTGTGATTTGTGATTTGTGATTTGTGATTTGTGATTTGTGACCCATTCAGCCGTGGCACGAAGCCTCAGGAGGTTCAGAGCTCCCTGGCCTGAGAGGCAGAGGAGGTGGGGAGTGCCCCAGCTCACACAGGGACACAAGGACAAGGACCCTGCCCGCTCAGGGAGCAGCTGAGCCGGGGAATCCCTGCAGGGTGCTCCTGTCAGCTCCTCCCTGCTGGCCTGGCAGAGTCCTGTGCTGCTTTCAGCACTTTGAACCTTCACGTTTTTCATTTCAGAATTTCCCTTCTTGTGTTCAGCTGGTTCTTGCAGAAACACGAATAAATACTGTTCCCCCTGTACACACACACACATAAATATCTGCACTCACACACACGTGGATGTTACACCTCATAAAACTCCCGGAGAAGCCACAGCAGGATTGATTGAAACAGCAATTCCGTAGCAAGCTGCAAAGTTCTTCCCTGAGCCGGTGAGTCACGATGCCCTATAAAGCACCCACTAAAACGTCATAATGAGCTACTGCCATTATTCCTGCCTTCAGTCTCCCCGGGGAGAGGAGCAGCAGTTTGCAGAGGGGGCTGGGGGGCAGCTGGGGCTGTGCTGGGCACACCTGGGGAGGGAGGGCTCTGCCTTGCTCACAGCCCCGTGCTTTGGGGTCAGGACATCTGTCTGTGGGGTCAGGACGTCTGTCTGTGGGGTCAGGATGTCTGTCTGTGGGTCAGAAATGCCCAGGTCACCTGTTTCCCTTTCTAGGAGCAGAACAGGGATCTCAGCAGCCTTTGCCCTTCAGCCCATTGTTTCTGAGGTGTGGGGTGAGAGCAGGACCTGCCCCAGCCCAGAGCCCCCAGCCCCGGGCTGATCCCAAAGGAAAGGTGGGAATTGTGTCCCTGTGCCCCCCGAGGTGAGAGCCCACCTGCAGAGCTGCCCCAGCCCTGGGGCCAAGAGCAGAAGGAGGTGGAGCTGCTGGAGAGAGCCCAGAGGAGCCCCGGAGCTGCTGCAGGGCTGGAGCCCCTCTGCTCTGGAGCCAGGCTGGGAGAGCTGGGAATGTTCCCCTGGAGAAGGGAAGGCTCCAGGGAGAGCTGGGAGCCCCTGGCAGGCCTGCAGGGGCTCCAGGAGAGCTGGAGAGGGGCTGGGGACAAGGGCTGCAGGGACAGGACACAGGGAATGGCTCCCACTGGGCAAGGGAGCTTGGGCTGGGATCTTGGGCAGGAATTCCTGGCTGGGCTGGAATTCCCAGCTTGGCTGGGGCTGCCCCTGGATCCCTGGCAGTGCCCAAGGCCAGGCTGGACACTTAGAGGGGCACCTGGGAGCACATGGCAGGGGATGGGATGAGCTTTGAAGTCCCATCCAACCCAAACCATTCCACGATTCCAGAGTAGGAAAGAGACAACTGAGGGAGAATCAATTCCCATCCAACCCTGCCCCCAGCAGTGAAACCACTGCCCCTCGTGCTGCCACCCCAGGCCCTTGTCCAGAGCCAGAGCCCCTTTGCTGCTGCCCACCCTGGGGGATCAGCCACCCCAGTTTGCAATTCTAGCACTGGTTCTGCCAGGCCCGTCCCACCTCAGGGAGCTGAGGGATCCCCCGGGCAGCCTGGCAGCTCCTGGGGTCAGTGAACCCTTCTGGGTGGCAGGGGATGCCCTGTGGATGCTCTCGGTGCTGCTGACCCTTGCTGGGGCAGTTCCTGGGGTCTGTGTGGGGTTTTCATGAGCAGACGCAGCAGCCTGGGCTGGATTGACACCACAGGAGCAGAAATGGCACTGGAATGAGGCTCCAGGACACCGGGACGATGGGGCCCTGTGATATGGAGGATGAATAGCATCCAGACAATTTATTTCTTAACTTAATTTTTGTGTCCAGATCCAGTTATCGACTTCTCAGCATGAGAGAGCAGATTGGAGTCTGTGAGTGAAGGAACTGGTGATGCTGCCAGTTAAACACATCTGTGAGTCTCTGCAGGACCAAGACTCGAGTAGCAGAAGAAATTTAGGGATACAAATATAATAATTAAAAAAATTACTTTCAAGTCTTTCCTCCCCTCTCCTCAACGAAGAGGCTCTGCTGGCTTGTTTGTCTTATTTTTGATCAAACTCTGGTTTTGTTGTCAGCATTGCTGAACGGCTTGAATTTCCTTTGATGGGATTGCAAAGCTGTTTCCAAAAGGAAAAAAAAAAAAAAAAAAAAAAAGAAAACTTCCAATGCCGCCTTCATTTTTTTTTTTTTGGAGGTTTGTTTTTTTTTTCCTGACTTAATTACACAGTAAACAAAGCAGATTTATTTCTGCGCACACCTGTATTATTTCTGAAGAGCTGTTGAGCAGCTGTGAAATGAGCAGATTGTCTCCTCCTTACAAATGACAAAGCCCCGAACCAGAACAGGCAGGCTGGAGGCTCCTCTGTGCCATCACCCACAGGGCAGCAGCTCCAGGCCCAGCCCCAGCCGCTCCCCAAGCTCTTCCCGGGGCAGGGCTGGTACGGGAACCCGAGTCTGTCCCAGGGTTTTACTGACGGCAATCAGCAGCTCTGGGGAGCCTAGCAGAGCCCCTGCTGGGGTCTCACGGGGTTTTCTGGGGCAGTCACAGAACCCCAGGGTGGCCAGGTTGGAGGGACCCCAGTGGTGACCTGGTGCCACCCCCTGCCCCAGCAGGGCCATCCCGGAGCTCAGGGCACAGCAGGGTGTGCAGAGGGCTCTGGAACGTCCCCGGGAGGAGACCCCACAGCCCCTCTGGGCTCTGCTCGGGGCTGGGCACTGCCAGGGCAGCTCTGCCTCCTGGGCAGGGCAATTCCTGGGATCAGCCCTGCCCGGGGCTCTGGGGCCACTGCTGGGCCCTGCTCTGCCCTCCCTGACACAGGGACAGACAGGGACAGACATGGGGACAGCCACAGGGACAGCCATGGGGACAGCCAGGGACAGCCATGGGGACAGCCAGGGACAGACACGGGGACACCCGGGGACAGGCAGGGACAGACACAGGGACACCCGGGGACAGACAGGGACAGACACAGGGACACCCGGGGACAGACACGGGGACACACAGGACAGACAGGGACACCCAGGGACACCCGGGGACGGACACAGGGACAGACACAGGGACACCCGGGGA
>JADMLD010001305.1:0-46573 GCA_017589585.1 Phylloscopus whistleri
GTCCACAGCCTTGTGCTGATGCAGAACAATCCCTGCTTCTGCCTGGAGCAGATTGGGAAGCTCAGGCAAACCCAAGCAAGTCCAAGCTGCCCTCAGAGGCAGCAGGAACAGCCAGAGCACTCTCTTGCTGCCTTGGAGCCCAGCATTTCCTGTGGGGACTCCTCAATGTCCCTGTGACACCAAACTGAGGAGGATCATTGGGTACAGATCTGCTGACATGTGCACACCATGCACTGTCCCTCAGAGAAGAAAGACACCAGACGTACTCAGGAGCTCCAGGCACTTGTCCTCCATCTGCTGTTGCTGAGCAGCAGCTCTGTCAGTGCTGGAGATGAACAAACTGCCGGGCTCCACTTCCCACCTGGGCAGCAAAGGCTCCTTTAGGTGACACTGCTGCTGCTGCAGCAGCAGGTTCAACAGAAGAGCTGTGTAGATCTGAGACAAGAAAGGAGTTTGTGTCAGAAAAGTGGCTGCAGAGATGAGCCCCAGATCCCATTGCAAATGCAAGCCCTTAGGGAGATGCTGTCAGCCACATGCAGGGCTCTGCCATGGGTTTTTCCTGATGTCCACTCTCAAACTGGATGGGTCAAACCCAAAGGCTGGTTTTACTCCAGTTCATGGCCAGATTCATTTCCCACTTTCTCCAAAATGCATTTTCATGGATTTTCTGAAGGGTGGCTGCCAAAATGACCATTCCACTTTCTCCCAAGGACTCTCTTCCCCCTCCACGGCTGCAGACACACTTGCAGGTGCTTGTTCAAATGTTCTACCTCCTCCCACGGAGTCTTCTTTTCCTCCAGCATCTTCAGAACGGGCTCAACTGGCAGCACTTCTGCTTGGGACAGTTCCTGTGCCTCACAGCAATCTTGGGGCTCCTTGTTGCCAGTCCCTTGCTGGAAATCTTTGCAGGCTGCCAGGCCAGATGTCCACACGCCCACCTCAAGTCAAAGAGAACAAAGCAGTCAGAGAGTACAGCTTGTCCCTGTCAGCCCAGAGTCACGGACTGTGAGGAAATGGAGAGCACCACTTTTGGCGACTGCAGTGGCTATTGCTCTTTCACTCACTTGTTTTTCTAGAGCCTCTGGCTTCTCAAGGAGGAGAAGCATTTTCTCTTGTCTTTCTCTTTGAATTTTCATTTCTTCCTCCAGCCTCTCGTGCATTGCCTTGATCCTAGCCTCAGTTTTCTGCAGCTCTTTCTGCAGCTTCTCGCCAAGGTTCTTCTCCGTTGCCTTGATCCCAGCCTGAATTTTCTGCAGCTCTGCCTGCAGCTTCTCACCCAAGTCCTGTAAAGAAAGAGAGGGAGAAACTCGGATGAGTGGAGTGCCTGCCACTCTTCCACTCACCTGGTTTCGTTGATCTGGCCTCTCCTGATGGAGATTCTGGTGATCTTCAGTTCTCCTAAAGTCTTCCGTGTTCCTCTTCACTGCCATGATGTTCTGTAGACACAAATGCAGAGCAAGTGACTGGGAGCTGCCATCAGGCTCAGCTTTTCCTCTTTCAGCCTCCAAATCACATTCATTCAGCCACTTCTTTCTGCTTCCCCTCCCACCTCTCCTTCCACTGCAACTCTGCCTGCAGAGGCAAAAGAACAACCTGGCAACAAAGGCACCAAAATCCCTGACTTCAAGCAGCAACTCCACATCCCCAGGCTGTCTCTCAAATGCTCCCAGGTAAGCACACCCAAGAAGCTCAGGGGGACAAACCAGCCCAAAGAGCTGGTGTTGTCAGATCAGTATCTTTGGTGCCTGGAGCTGCTTGGCAAGTCTGTGCAGGGGGTCAGGTGTCTCCAGCCCACAGTGTCCCCTACATATCCAACAAGGCTGAGCACAGGGTCTTTGACATGCTCCCTCCTCTGCAGACAGGGAGCCTTCCTGCTTCAGGCTGGCCCCTCTCAGAATCCCAGCCAGCTGGGGCCTGAACATGACAGGTCAAAGCCCATTGTCCAGGTGTCACTGGCTGAGGGGAATGGCTGGGTCCTGGCAGGACTGCAGCACTCAGCATCCTCAGCCACCAACAGCAAGAGCTGGCTGCTCAGAAACTTGCAGCTCTGCCTTGCCCTAAAGACAGCACCCTCCAGAAGTGGCACTTACTGTTCTGGAAAGGTCTGGCTGTGGTGTGACCACAGCTGGAGGATTGTGGTCATTTGGCTCCTCTTGGGCCTCTTCTGCAGGAGCAGAGGGAGCCAGAGGAGAGTCTGCTCTTGGTTCTGTGCTCTGTGGACAGACAGGAGCATGAGGCACAGGCCGTTGCCTATCATTTATAACCTTATTTCTATTCAGCTCTACAGCCAGCTCTACTAAGGCACATATCATCAGCTTTGATAGCAATGGGATTCTGAGTCACTCAGAGTCAATTCAAATGGGCTGATTCAAGTGTGCTGCTAATTGCTCTGAAGTAGATATTCCCCCTGGCTACTATGAGGAAGCAACGTTGTCTCTGCAAAACTGGGCTTTTAGTTCTTTTCAAGCTCTGAAATGGAAAATTAGGAAATAGCCAGGGATGCCTTTGCTCTTGCTGCTGCAGACATGGAAATGGATTTTCTTTCAGCCTACTCAGCTGGCCCTCTACACTCTACTGCCACAGGCCAAGCTCACAGCTCTTAATGCCACAATTCTTAAACAGCAGGAACATCAAATGTTCCTTTCTCACTCACCTCAGGATTGGCACCTCTGAACACGCCTCTCAGGTGACCTGCAGTGAGCAAGGGAAAATGAACCAGATTCTTGGAGAAAACTGGAGACAACCACAGCATTTTTAGAAGGTCTTCCAAGAAGGTCTCCCAGTCTACATTTTCCAAGTTGCCCTGCTTGCCCAGCAAAGGAGGAAATGACAGACTCTGCTGCCACAGACTCTCCCATGGAGGGAACACAACCCCTGCAGGTTCCCTTGCAAATGCTGCCCACAGAGCCCTGGCTACAGACACCCCCTTTTTAGCTGAACCTGTTGCCAGGAGCTTTACCCAAGTGCCATCCAAATGGTCTTCCTGTTTCTAAAGCAACTCAGTCACTAAGAAAGAGCAGGAAGACATACAAAAGCCAGGTTTGGTTCCAGCCAGGGAAAAGCTCTACTTACGTGTCAGGTGAGTCAAAAAATAACCAGAGTAAGCAAAGCCGTAAACAGTGCAAACTGCAGCAGCAAGTGGCCCAATCATTGTGGCACTGCTGTGCAAGTTTGCAGACTGCCCTAACACTATCTTCTAACAATATGCTCTAACGCTATGCTCTAACTCTAAGCTCTAACACTATACTCTAACACTAGGCTTTAACACTACGCTCTAACACTATAACACGTGGCTCTAACACTATAACACTACACTCTAACTCTATGCTCTAACACTACGCTCTAAGAAAAAACAAGGATCCTGTCAGTGTGCAGCTGCCCACTGACAAAAGCCTCTAGCAGCAGGGTTAGCTCCTGCACTGAGCAAACCCGAGAGCTGCTCTGCCACCCCTGAGGCCGGGCGTGCACCAAGGCAACCTTGTGATGTCAGCACGAGGACGTGGCAACCGTGCCCTGACATCACAAAGGAAACGTTCTGCCCTGCTCTGTGAATTCATGCAGATGGACAGACTGATGTTTGTGTAGGCCTAGGCTGCATTTTGACCTCTTTCCCCCCTGGGCTGCCTTTTTCACCTCTTGTTTTTCCCCTGTGCCCCTGTGTCTCTGTCCCTGTGCTGCCCCTCAGCTGGGGCCGGGCTGGGTGGAGCAGCAGGACATCTAGAAATACACACATCACAAACCTATCTCTAAATATACAAATATCAATGTACCAATATAAGTTGTCATATGAAATATGAATTCTATAGTTACATCTGTATATTGTATGGTTAGGTATTTTCAAAGATTGAAATATGTCTTGAGCTGTATGGTTTGAGAATTCTATTTCTTTAGTACATGGTCTGGGATTCTTTAGAGAGGGATGCGATATTTTTGTATTTGTATATGGGTTGTAAGTTGTAGTAATATGTAATGAATGAAATTGTTAAACTTCAATTCATATTTGTGTGCAGTGAGTGGTTGTAGAGCGTTCCAAGAAATTAATTTTTTAACAAGTTTATATTTGAATATATTTACATAGCAAAATTGTAACAATAAACTAGTTTTATAAGCTTTAATTGATATTTGTATATTTCTTTACTGGCAGTGCTGGTGTAACAATTTAAAATAAATTTCATTTTTAAACCTAAGTAGATTTGTGTGTATTTCTCCATTAGTTTGGCAGATGTAACAATCTGCAATCAATTCAATGTTTCCACTACAAGAAGTGTAGATTTGTGCTATCGGGAGCAATGGGCAGATGTAAATGTGATGATGGGGGAGGATTTTGTCCATGGGATTCTCCATCCATGCCCAGCACATCATCCACTTGCACTCCGGCTGGGCAAGGAAAGCGCAGATTTGGGATGGCAGCAGAGCCACCCGTTGGCTGAGAACTCGCTGCCAAGGCCTGCTGAGAAAACTCCGGGACTCCACGGAGCGCACAACTCCAAGCAGACCCCCAGGGAGGACAAATCCACCCCCCACGGCACGGGCAGCTCTTTAGGAAGTGCTCCAAGTGTCCCTCTGAAGGTCATCCTGGAGCCCAGGAGCCAACAGGGATCCTGAGCCAGCTCCGCTGCCTTTGGCAGCACTTTGGCAAAGGAGCTGCAGCAAGGGGGAGGCAACAAGGACTGCAACTGCTGCAGGCTGGGGATGCAGGAAGGGCCATGGACACTTGTGCTGAGATGCTCCAGAATCCAGAGGGATGGTGGAGACCTGGGAAGCAACAAGTTCTCACAGTCACTCCAAGGATGGAAGTCCTTGTTGTGAAGTTCCCCAGAGGAACTCCCAGGGCAGTTGCTGCCAGGATCAGCAGCAGCAGAAGGCAGCAGGATCTGCTCCTTTTCCTGGCTCTGTGTGCAGCTCCCAGGCTGTGATGGCCCCTGCTCCCACAGAGCCCTTGCCCATGGAGGCTGCAGGGTGAAAGCAATCCCATTGCAAAGAGAGGCTTGGCAGCTGAAGTCCACTGCCCTTGTGTTTTGGGCTTGAATGGCTCTCATGCCAGAGCACAGCAGGAAACCAGGGCTTTGGGAGGCAGAGCCTTTCGAGGGAAAGAGAGATCAGGCACTCACATGCCTGAGACTCCTTCAGTTCTCTGCTTTTGTAGAATGAAAAAGAAGCAAGCTGGGCAGAGAGAGGCACATGCAGTCCTTGGAAAAAACATGGTGCCTCACCAGTGCTGTGGGAGAAGAAAAATAGGGAACAACCTTGCCTTGTTTTCCATAGCCTGTGTCTTCTGCAGAGGAGACAATGGGATGGACAGGAGGGATAACTGTGATAACCCAGTCTGCCTGGCTGTGTACTGACAGACTCTGTAGCAGTCAGCATTGTAGGTAATGCCAGATTGTTATTTAGCACCATGACACGCTGCTGCTTCATTGCAAAACTGCCTCAGCCTGGAGAAAATCAGCTGAATTTATTGTCAGTTGAAGTAGATGTGGTGAGAAACAGTGACACGGATTAAAACAGGTTTTCTAACCTCGTCACCCAGAGGGAATTCTGTGTTGCATTTTCTTCATTGTCTGTACAACCTTTTTGAGTTGTTCTGTATCCTCCAGGGAGGTATCCACTGGTGACCAAAAAATAAAAGGGGGGTCATGGCATTCCTTCTCTTTTAACACATATTTGCACTAAGCTGTGGCTTAAACTCAGTAAGGCAAAGGATAGATTTTCTTTAGTCATGCAGTGTGGAATAAATGATGTAGGAACAGCCACAACCCAAGCTGTAAGAACAGCGTGTTCTTGGTCCTAACAGGACAGGGTGTACAAAAAAGGACCACAATCCCAAAGATTCACCTCTTAGGCAAAAGCAGAATGGTTCCTGGTGTAAAACCAGCAGGTGATGGAAATGACAAATGTCCCTGGGCTGGGGCAGAAGCCTGGGAGTCCAAGGCTTGGCAAAAGAGAGCTGGCAAAGGCAGCCCAAGGTGCAGGCAGGCATTTGGCTGGAGGCAAGATGGAGCTGGTGCTGCCAGCACGGGAAGGGACTGCAGGCAGAGGAGCTGGCCAGCGGCAGGGAGTTTCCACTCACTCCCAGTTGCTCCCAGTAACTTCCAACATGATTCCCTGCTCAGAGCCACTCCAGTTGTCACACACGACACAAAGAAATGACACCCACACGCTGAGATGTCCAGGGCAGAAAAGAGGCAGTTTATTTACGAACTTCAACATTTCTAGAATTCCAGCAGTGACTGTGGATTGGAGGAAGAAAATCTCCCTCTCCAACCACACTGGGTAACCCAACGGCCCACCAACACCTGAGCAGGCCATGCAGGCTGCCAGCGTGCTGGCTGGCATCAGGCGGGGGGGTCGCTTCCACAGCCGTGGCTCCTGACAGGCACTGAGCCCCATCTTCTCCCCGACCGCTCACCTGAGCAGGGGGAGTTTTTCTTCATCAATTCCGGTAGCCTGCAGCTGCTTCACATCGCCGGCCTTTCTGCCGTGCCTCTTCCCCCCCTGCCGTCTCCTCGGCGAGGCTTCCTGCCGGGGCAGCAGGGATGTTTTCAGTCGGCTTTTCCGCTCTTCCTCCATTCCTCTTTCCACTCTCCTGCAGCATTCGAGGAATCCAAGGGTCTGGTCCCTATCTCGGGGGCCACTTGCAGAAGAATCAGGAATGGGCCATCACTCCATGATCAATATGATCAAAGTGAGCCATTTATTGCAATGTGACAGTACCTTTTATACAGTTTTCAGCCTTAATCACGCGTTACGTGCTGCTTTGCAATTGGATATACCCTAAAAGCCCACGTCAGCCTTTTAGCCCGGACTGGTTGATGGCTTTTGCACATCCAGCAGGTTTATGCAGTCCTTCATTTAGCTTCTATCCAATTCTCACACTCTGAAGCTGTTAGCATCCTTTGTTCTTCTTGGGACGTGACTTCTGTCACCTTTTGTTCCTTCTTGTGCGTGGCTGCTCTGCCTTTGAACGGTTACGGGCCTTATTTATCCAGAGAAGCTGGATTGCTCACATGTCCCCATTTCTGGAGGAACCCATCCTCCACACCTCCCCACCACTCCACATAAACGGGAGCGGGGCAAACTGGGAAGCTTTACTGGGAACACTGGGAGCAGTCGGGCGGGGACAGAGTGACAGCGGGGCTGGGGGACACACGACCCCCCCAAAATCAGCGCGGGGACAGAGCGGGGGGTCCCGGCCGGGCCCGAGGCCACGGGGAGGGGCTGCGGCTGCTGCTGGCTCAGGAGCTCTGTGGGCAGAGAAAAGGGGGTGACACCGGGCTGGGGGACCCTGGGGGGAGCACACACGCTCTGGGGGTGGGGGTACACGACCCCCGGGACCTCCCCTCACCTTCCTGCACAGGTAGAAGCTGAGCCCCAGTGCCAGGAAGATGAAGCCCAACACGAAGCCCCGATCCCCATCAGCATCTCGCTGTGGGCAGCGTCCAGCGGCATCTCTGGGGGGTCTGCAGGGGTCTGGACCCCCCAAACCTCTCACAGACACCCCAGCCCCCTCCAAACACCCTCCCAGTCTCCCCCAGCCCACCCAGGACCCCCTGAAACCTCCTCCCAATCCCTTCCCAGCCTCCCCAGGATCCACCAAAGCCCCTCCTGTCCCTCTCAGGATCCCACAACCCCCTCCCAGTTGCCCCCCACCGCCCCAGGACCCCCAAACACTCTTCCAGTCCCTTCCCAGACCCTCCAGGACTCACCCAGACCCCTCCCAGTCTCTTCCCAGCACAAACAACCTCGTCCCAGCCCCGCTTTCCCATCCCCCATCTCCTCCCAGCCCCTCCAGGCTCACTCCCATCCCTCCCAGTTACACCCAGCACCCCCAAACTCCCTCCCAGCGCCCCCCAGCACCCCAGAAACCCCATCCCACCCTCCCCAGCACCCTCCAAACTCCTGCTCAGCCCTTCCACAGCCCCCAGCCCCTCTCCCAGTTCCAGCCGGGGTCTCCCCAGCTCCCTCCCAGTTGCTCCCAGCACATCCCAGTGCCTCTGCCGGCCCGGCCAGCAGGAACCCCGTGCCCCAGGAACAGAGAGGAACCACCTCACCCGGATCTGGGCAGGGTAGAAATCCATCCCGGAGCAGAGCAGGCGGCCGGGGCCGGGCTGGGAACTCGAGGGCAGCAGCGAGATGGAAACGCTGGGGGGGCACTGGGAGAGAGTGGGGGGACACACTGGGATCAACTGGGGGGAACTGGGAGAGAGAGGGGACAGACTGGGATCAGCTGGGGGGAACTGGGAGAGAGAGGGGAGGGGCGGTGTGGGCTTGGGAGGGACTGGGAATGGACTGGGATGGACAGGGAGGGACTGGGATGGACTGGGATGGACAGGGAGGGACTGGGATGGACTGGGGTGGACTGGGAATAGACTAGGAATGGACTGGGAATAAACTGGGAGGGACGGGGAATGGACTGGAAATGGACTGGGAATGAACTGGGAGAGACTGGAAATGGACTGGGAGGGACTGGGAGGGACTGGGAGGGACTGGGATGGACAGGGAGGGACTGGGATGGACTGGGAATGGACTGGGAATGAACTGGGAGAGACTGGGAATGGACTGGGAGGGACGGGGAATGGACTGGGAGAGACTGGGAGGGACTGGGATGGACTGGGAGGGACGAGGAATGGACTGGGAGAGACTGGGAGGGACTGGGATGGACTGGGAGGGACTGGGATGTACTGGGAGGGACTGGAAATGGACTGGGATGGACAGGGAGGGACTGGGAGGGACTGGGAATAGACTGGGAATGGACTGGGAATGAACTGGGAGGGACGGGGAATGGACTGGGATGGACTGGGAGGAACTGGGAATGAAGCGCGAGGCGCTGGGAGGCCGAGTCCAGCTCGGGGCACTGGGCGCTGCGGGTCTGCCTGGCAACTGATGAGTCATCAGAAACTCGCGTTGTGATTGGCTGAGAGGACTCAGCTCCACACACGGCCGGGATGGACACGGGGAGGGGGCACTGGGAGAGAGAGGAGAGGGGCGGTGTGGGCTTGGGAGAGGCTGGGAGCGACTGGGATTGGACTGGGGTGGGACTGGGATGGACTGGGAGGGACGGGGAATGGACTGGGAATGAACTGGGAGGGACTGGGATGGACTGGGAGGGACAGGGAATGGATTGGGAGGGACTGGGAATGGACTGGAAGAGACTGGAAGGGACTGGGATGGACTGGACGGGACTGGGAATGGACTGGGATGGACAGGGAGGGACTGGGATGGACTGGGAATGGACTGGGAATGAACTGGGAGGGACTGGGAATGGACTGGGAGGGACTGGGAGGGACTGGGATGGATTGGGCGGGACTGGGAATGGACTGGGATGGACAGGGAGGGACTGGGATGGACTGGGAATGGACTGGGAATGAACTGGGAGAGACTGGGAATGGACTGGGAGGGACGGGGAATGGACTGGGAGAGACTGGGAGGGACTGGGATGGACTGGGAGGGACTGGGATGGACTGGGAGGGACGAGGAATGGACTGGGAGAGACTGGGAGGGACTGGGATGGACTGGGAGGGACTGGGATGGACTGGGAGGGACTGGGAGGAACTGGGAGGGACGGGGAATAGACTGGCAATGGACTGGGAATGAACTGGGAGGGACAGGGAATGGACTGGGAGGGACGGGGAATGGACTGGGAGGGACTGGGAGGAACTGGGAATGGACTGGGAGGGACTGGGGTGGCACTGGGATGAACTGGGAATGAAGCGCGCGGCACTGGGAGGCCGAGTCCGGCGCGGGGCGCTCGGCGCTGCGGATCTGCCTGGCAACTGATGAGTCATCAGCAACTCGCGCTCTGATTGGCTAAGAGGCGTCAGCTCCACACACGGCCGGGATGGACACGCGGGGGGTCCCGTTCCCCCCTTTTCTCCCTTTCCCACCCTTTTTTAACTCAATCCCCCCATCCCCAGCCCCCTCCCGCTCAGTTTTGGGGTCCCACCCTCCCCTTTTCCCCACTTTCCCACCCTCTCCCACCCCTCCCTCACCTTCCCCCGACCCTCAGCCCCTCCCGCTCTTCCTTCGGGGGGTCCCCTCCTCCTCCCCCGCTTCCATTCCGGGCTCCCCCCTTTTCCCCCTTCTCCCCCCCGGCCCCACCTGGGAGTGACTGGGAATGGACTGGGATGGACTGGGAGGGACTGGGGTGGCACCGGGAGGAACTGGGGATGAAGTTTGCGGCGCTGGGAGCGCCAGTCCGGCCCGGGGCGGGCTCAGCAGCGAAGCCGCGCGCTCTGATTGGCTGAGAGCGCTTTTGGGCACCGATGGTCCCGAGGCTCTGCCCGGCAACTGATGACGCATCACCGACTCGCGCTCTCATTGGCCGCAGCGCGCCCTGCCCGTGTTTTGATTGGCTGAGCGGGTTCCGGGCCGCTGCGGCCCCGGGGTTGGGTTTTTGGGCCGGGGGAACCTCGGGGTGCGGGGCGGGGGGGAGCTCAGGGGTGCCCAGAAATGTGTGCGGGATCTCGGGGGTGCCCGTGGCCGGGGGTGACGCTGGCACCCACCAAAGCCGCTCTGTCCCTGCCCCCGCGGCCGCACCGGGCACAGAAAATGGAACCGAGGGTTCCTGGCTGGGGACAAGGACCGGGAGAGATCACAGAATCACAGAATCACCAGGTTGGAAGAAACCTCCAAGATCATCGAGTCCAACCCAGCCCTAACACCTCAACCACAGAACCGAGTGCCACGTCCAGTCTTTTTTCAAACTCATCCCGGGATGGTGACTCCACCACCTCCCCGGACAGACCATTCCAGTATTTTATTATTCTTTCCTTGAAAAAATTTTTCCTAATATCCAACCTGTATTTCCCTTGGTTCAGCTTTAGGATGGGTCCTCTCATTCTGTCAGTGCTGCCTGGAGAAAGAGACCAACCGCACCTGGCCACAGCCACATTTCAGGGAGTGTAGAGAGTGACAAGGCCACCCCTGAGTCTCCTTCTCTCCAGGCTGAACAACCCCAGCTCCCTCAGTCGTTCCTCACAGGGTTTGTGTTCCAGACCCCTCACCAGCCTCGCTGCCTCCTCTGGATGCGCTCAAGCGTCTCAACATCAATCCTGAACTGAGGGGCCAGAGCTGGACACAGCAATCAATGTCCTTCCTGAACTGAGACACCCAGAGCTGGACACAGCACTCAATGTCCTTCCTGAACTGAGGGCCCAGAGCTGGACACAGCACTCAATGTCCATCCTGAACTGAGGGGCCAGAGCTGGACACTGCACTCGAGGTGTGGCCTCACCAGTGCCAAGTACAGGGGCAGAATGACCTCCCTGCTCCTGCTGGCCACACCATTCCTGATCCAGGCCAGGAGCCTTTGGCCTTCTTGCCCACCTGGGCACACTGCTGGCTCATGTCCAGCTGCTGTCACCAGTGTCCCCAAGTCCCTTTCTGCCTGGGCACTGTCCAGCCACACCGTTCCCAGCCTATAACATTGCAGGGGGTTATTGCGGCCAAAATGCAGGACTCGGCACTTGGATTTATTAAACTTCATCTTATTGGACTCTGTCCATCCATCCAACTGTTCCAGGTCTCTCTGCAGAGCCCTCTGTCCTTCTAACAGATCAACACACACTCCCAGCTTAGTGTCATCTGCAAATTTACTAATGAAACACTCAATACCCTCATCCATGTCCTCAATAAAGATATTGAACAGAGCTGGCCCCAGCACAGACCCCTGAGGGACACCACTGGTGACTGGCTGCCAGCTGGATGCAGCACCGTTCCCCACCACCCTCCGGGCCCGGCCATCCAGCCAGTTCTGAACCCAGCAGAGAGTGCTCCTGTCCAAGCCACGGGCTGCCAGCTTTTCCAGGAGTGTGCTGTGGGAGACAGTGTCAAAGGCCCTGCTGAAGGCCAAATAAACAACATCCACAGCCTTCCCTGCATCCACCAGTCTGGTCACCTGGTCATAAAAGGAGACCAGGTTGGTCAAACATGACCTACCCCTGCTAAACCCATGCTGGCTGGCTCTGATACCCTGGCCATCCTGTAAATTTTGTGTGATGACACTGAATATAAACTGTTCCATTATCTTACCAGGTACTGAGGTCAGGCTGACTGGTCTGTAATTACCAGGATCCTCCTTCCCACCCTTTCTGTGAATGGGTGTCACACAGGCCAGCTTCCAGTCACCTGGAACCTCACCAGTGAGCCAGGGCTGTTGGTAAATGATGGAGAGCAGCTTTGCAAGCTCATCTGCCAGCAGCTCTCTCATCATCCTGGGATGGATCCCATCTGGTCCCACAGATTTATGGATCCAAGTGTTGTGGTACGTCCCGATTCCCTTTGTTTCCCCAGCGTTGGTGTACCCCGAAAGTTAACCCAACCTCCCTTACCTGCCCATCACAGCTGTCCCTACCTCCCTTTCCGGAAAGTTCTATGTTCTTCGGTCCCTGATTGGCCCTGAACACCCCTGCGTGTACCCCATTGGCTGCATCCCCTAGCACCTCCCTCTGTAAACCCCACCCTGTAAAATCCCATTGGTTGATGCTCTGTACCTCCCCTTGTTCCACCCCTGCTTAAAAGCTGCTGCACAGCAGCTCCTGCTGCTCTTTTTCCTCCCTGAACCCTTCGGTGACAATAAACCCCAGAACCTCAGGAAGAAAGAATCTCCCTCGTGTCCTTTGCCTGCACCTCGACAGCTGTGGCAGCCACCCACACCCTGGGATCAGGTTCAGCGAGGGCTCGCCTGTGCCTCGCTGTTCCCCACTCATATTGTGAGCAGTGGCCAACAATAATTGGCACCCAATGTGGGGCACATCACAGGGAAGGAGCCCAACAAAGGAGTGGGAGTGGGGAAGGGTGAAGGAGGGGGTAGTTCAGGAAAACAAACTTAAGGGAAAACAACTGAAAAAACTGAAACAACTTACAGAGGAACTCTAAGAGAACTTAGGATAGCAGACAACTTCAGCCAAAAGCCAAAAGCTTCAGAAAGTCCTTTTGATTTGTTCTTCTCTTCTGTTCTGCCCAATGTTCAGGAGCAGTGTTTTGGCTGGTGTGATGGTGTCCTTGGATGCCCACTCAGCACAGCACCAGGCAGCCCAGAACTCCTGGGGCTCAAGTGATCTATTGAGCTCAGACTCCCTGAGCTGGGACTACAGGCCACTGCCACCATGCCCGGCACCAATTTGACTGGGGTTGGTTTTGGGGTTTTTGTTTGTTTGTTTGTTTGTTTTCTTGTTGTTGTTGGGGGGGGAGGTTGTGGGTTTTTTTTGGTTTTGTTTTGTTTTTTGGGGTTTTTTGTTTGTTTGTTTTTTGGTGGTTTTGTTTTTGTTTTTGTTTTTTGTTTTTGTTTTTAATTTTATATTTTTTTATTTATTTTTTATTGCTCCTGCATCGGGACCTCCCCTTTCTAGAGAAACATCCCCACCTATCCACCCAGGTATTCCTTAATAGTGATTACCCTGCACAAATACTACCCCTATGTTCCCAAACCATTGGCTATATTACTTTATTCCACCCCCATTCCCTCTGTAATTGAACCTAAGCCCTTCATTAATTTATTTGAACTCCGGAACTCCCACTCTCTCTTTTCGAAACAAAAAAGGGGGAGATGTTGTGGTGTGTTTTTATTGTGTTTCCAATTGCAGCTCAGTTTTCATGGTCAGTTTTATGCCCCCCACCCCATATTTTGTATTGTTACAGTATATTTTATCCCTAATGGATTGTTCCTTTCCCTTGTATTGTTGGTTTTGCCCTGGTTGTCTATCTTCCCTAGACCTGCCCTTCCCTCCTCCTACACAATTGTCAAGCCTTCCCTAACCCTGCCCCTTCTTCCAGACCCTTCCCTGTCAATCCCCCAACCTTTGACGTCCCAGTGGTTGGTTTAAACTGTTCCCTCCCCTTGTGTTCTTTCATTGGTCTGTGCATTGTACTCCCCGCCTTATGTTCCTCCCCCATGTCACCCTTATTGGTTGGAAATTGTATCCTCTCCCAAGACCTCCCCCACTTATAAGCCCCTGGAAGCCCAGGTTCTGTGCCTTTTTCTGTCCCTGACCCTCTGGGCAATAAACACCTTTGGAAATCACACAGAAGGCCTCTCCCTGTTCCTTGTCCCTGCCCTTGACGCGTGCCACCTGTGCTATAGAGCAACTGTGCCCTGCAGCTGCACCCCGGATTGCCTGGCTTTCTGGGGGCAGCCCACTCCTGGCGCCGGTGCCGGGAGCTGGCTGGGCTGAAAAACACCAGCATCGTGTCCGGAAGAGCTGCACACCTCCTCCTCCGAGTCGCTTCTGGGAGCAGTGGCGGCGTGTGTGTGACCCGTCGGGCCCCCACCCTAAGCTGATTCCAATAATGGCTTTAAAAAGGAGCAATATCTCCTGCCCTGTTTTTATCAGGTTGGGGACACGTCCGGGATCACCACGCCCACAGGAGACCTCTGGACAGGACAGCCACCTGCTTCGAGGGACCCTTGGGAATTGCTGGTGACCCCCAGACCCTGGGAATCAGCAGGGGATCAGCGACGCGGAGGAGAGCTGGATTGGTGAGAAAATCCGGTGGTGGGAGTAGAGGCGAGTGAGTGGGCAAGTGAGACGGGGGCCGGCAGCTTGGACCCCCGAAGTGAGTGTGGACCCCTCAGTACTGTGGTTCTGGACTCCCGTGAAGGGGCTGGCCAAGAACAGGGGAAGCGAGTGGGAGATGAAAGACTGAGGCACCTCTAAGGATAGAGAGAACCCCCGCTCCGGGTGTGCGGAGGAATCTTAGTGAGTGAGTAGCATGCAAGGGTAGGCCTCCCACAACTGGACAGGGGTCTAGGGAGGGGCAAGTGGAGTGGCAAGCCCCGTTAGGGACCTAGCCCCGAGGACAGAGGTATAGGGAGGGGCAAGCAGAGGTCAAGCCCCGTTGGGACCTTGCCTCAGGAAAGGGGTTATGGGAACCCCAACTGGACAGGGGTTGCAAGCCCCGTTGGGACCTTACTTCTGGAGAAGGGTCAGGTGGACTCTAAACTAAACACAAAAAGGGGGCCCAGTAGGCCCCCACAATCCAAGTCTCTTGACGTCAGGAGTCCAAGCGTTGGGCAAGGCGTGGAGGCAGTAGAGTGCGTCAGTTGCGGTTTAGAGTTCTGTTGCTTGTCGTTAACTTTCAGTTCGGGAAGGGGCAGAGTTAGAAAGGGACTTTTACGTTAGAGAAAGATTTTTTTCAAGGCCAAGGAAGTTTTGGTTACAGTTCAAATTTGTGTTGCCTATTGTTAGTATTCACTTTGGTTAGGGGCACCTTAACAGTTTAGTTTGAGGCCTAAAAATATGGGAGGGTGTGTAAGCAAGAGAGCAAGTACTCCTAAAGGTGGGAAGAAGAAAATCAAGAGTATTCCTCCTAATAGTCCCTTGGAGAAGTTATTAGATGGATGGGAGGATTGGGAAGTGATGAGGGAACTTGATAAGAATGATCCACTTCTGTGTGGACGTATGGCCCAAATTAGATTTACCAGGAGAATGGCTGTGGCTCGGAACTCAGGACCGATGGATGTGCAGACAGTTAAATGAATACCTGAAAGCACACGAGGAGTTTGATTTAGAGGAACTAAGATATGCTGCTTGCTGGATAGAAAATGTGGCAAAAGATAAGGAAACAAAGATTTGTAAGCTGCAAAATAAAAGGGAAGTAGTTGAAAAAGAGGAAGGGATTAACAAGAAGTGGGACCCCCTCGATTACTTGCCTCCTCCAACCCCTCCAGCTATCCCTCCTGCTGCACCCCCAGTACCTTCTCTAGTCCCTCCGGCGTCAGGCCCGACCCCTCCCCCAGCCATCCTTCCTTTACCGTCCCCACCTTTTCCAATGACCACTTCTTCTCCACCTCCCAACCCAACTGTGCTCCTGGTCCCTCCTTCGACCCCAGTCTTCTATCCTTCCCCAACTGCTATTCCCTTACCCCCTCCTAATTTGGATTCAAGTAAACCCTCACCACTTCCACAACCCCCTTGTGATTCCTCACATATTGTCCCCCTGCAGTCTGATGCTACCACTAACCTTCAGCAAGGCCCTACCTCTCAAATGAATGATTCTAAGACAGACGATGGACCGTATTGTAATACTCGGTCAAGAACCTGCAAGGTAGAGAAATTGTTCCCTCTTAGAGAGGTTCCTATGGGTGGGGTAGCTGGTGGAATTGGGTTTGGGAATGTTCCCTTGACTGCTTCAGAGGTCATAAGTTTCAAGAAAGAAATAGGGAGTTTGACAGAGGACCCTGTGGGAATAGCCAATCAGGTCGACCGATTCCTAAGACCCAACACATATACATGGGGAGAACTTAACTCTATTTTTAACATATTATTCCCCCCGGAGGAGGTCTGGCTAATAAGGACTGTGGGAATAAAGATTTGGGAATGGGAGAACCGACCAGGACCTCCAGGAGATCAGAAAATACCCCTGACAGACCCTAATTGGGACCCCAATCAGGAAGAGGGAAGGCAGAGTATGAGGGAATATAGGTCTCTGATGGTTAGGGGCATAAAGGAGTCAGTTCCCAGATGGAGTAACACCAAGTTAGCGGTTGATGGCACACAGGAGAAAGATGAAACTCCAGCAGCATGGCTGAACTGGTTAAAGCAAAATTTCCAGTTGCATTCTAACATTGATCCAGATGGCCCAGAAGGCCAGATGCTGCTGAAGGTGCAGTTTGTGACCAAGGCCTGGCCAGATATTAGCAGGAAGCTGGAGGAAATGGAAGATTGGCAGGAGAAAGGGATTAATGAACTTCTAAGAGAGGCCCTCAAGGTGTATTTGCAGAGAGAAGAAGAAAAAGCCAAGACAAAGGCTAGGATAATGGTGGCGGTTGTTAAAGCAAGTGTAAGGTCAGAAAAAGGGAAGTTGGCACCATCCAGCCAGGAGAAGCCAGGACCAGTGAAACCTTAGAAGTATCTGGAAAAACCAGGAAGGCCAGGAGCTGGACATTGTTTTGACTGTGGTGAGGCAGGGCATCTTAAAAGGAACTACAAAAAGCTGGAGTTTGATGAGGCCATCGCAAGGGAGCAAGACCTCCTGGGGAAGATTTTAAAAGGAGATGATTAGGGGTATCAGGGGCTTTACATAATGGAGGACCCCATGAAACATCTGATGGAGCCCTTGGCAACATGTGAGGTGGGTCCATTAGGAGAGGATATGGAGTTTTTAATAGATACTGGGGCCGAAAGATCCAGTGTAAATAAATTGCCATTAGGGGTCACTTTAAGTAAAAGGACTTGAGATGTATTAGGAGCTGAAGGGAGGCCATTTAAAGCTCCTGTGATTGAAAAGGTAGAGATAAGGGGAAATTCCAAGCAGTGCAGAGTGGACTTGATTTACCTAGCAAGGCTGGAAAGTAACTTGTTGGGGAGAGACCTCCAAGTTCGTTTAGGGGTTGGAGTAATCCCTGAAAATGGGAAAATGGTAGTGAGGATCTTGGCACTCACCCAAAGTGACGTGGAAGAAATCAATCCTGAGGTGTGGGATGGGCAAGGAAAAACAGTGGAAATGGTAGAGAATACTCCACCAGTGAGGGTTAAACAATACCCCATTTCACCTGAAGGAAGAGAGGGGTTAGTCCTGATAATCAAGCAATTACTGGAAGAAGGGATTTTAGAGCCCTGTATGGCCCCACACAACACACCCATTTTGGCCATGAAAAAGGCCGATGGAAGCTATCGGCTAGTGCAGTGTGGGAAACACTAAAAGCAAAAAAGGATTTTAGGGAGCTGAAAAAGCAGGCCTCAAACAGAAAAAGCTGAGATCTCAGAACTTGCAGCAACTGAGAAAAGTTGGGAACTAGGAAAGATACAGTAGTATATAATAGTATAGCCAACGAGGACATGGAAAACAAAGGCCGAGTTTTTAGGTTTGGCTTGAATTCAAGTCAACACTGCAGAAAATATATGCCAGACAAGATAGTAGAAGGTCTTAAGCTTAATAAGGGTATTGTGTATTGTTAATAGAGAAGCATACAAACAACTATTGTTTGAAGTAGGTGTACATGTGCTATAATTGATTGGTTAAAACAACTGTCTGTAAGTTTTAGTAATATACTATTGGCTGAAAAGTCCTTAAGATGCTTTGTAACAGAGAAATTTGTGGCTACTGTGGGCTGCTGCTGCTGCTGCTACTGCTGGCTGCTACATGGGTGCTGTGAGCTGCTGCTTTGCCTTTACTTCTTTGATGAGACTGATGCTTCATTAAAGAAAATAACTACCACAGCTGTCCAGTCCAGTTCCTGCCCGCGTCGCCACAGTGCAGGACCTACAAGAAGCAAACAAGAAGACTGTTTCTAGACACCCAGTTGTGTCAGATCCTTACACACTCCTCAGTAAGGTGCCGAGGGAACATGAATGACTCATGACCATAGACCTGAAAGATGCTTTTTGGACATGTCCCCTGGCAGAGGAGAGTAAAGACTGGTTCGCTTTTGAATGGGAGGATCCTGCCACCAGGAGGAGGCAACAATTCAGATGGACACGTCTCCCTCAAGGATTTTCAGAATCCCCTAACCTCTTTGGGCAATCATTAGAAAAATTACTAGAGCAATTCAACTCGGAAAAAGAAATACAAATTCTCCAATATGTAGATGGCTTATTAATTTCAGGAGAAAGCCAAAGTCAAGTGAGGAATATTAGTATACGGCTTCTAAATTTTCTAGGTGAACAAAGATTGAAAGTAACAAAAAGTAAATTACAATTTGTGGAACTGGAAGTAAAATTCTTAGGGCATTTGTTGCGGTGTGTCTTTAAGGCTTTCAAGGTGAGCCCTCTTTTAGGGGTTTTTCCCCTGCCCCAGGGTAGGTTTTTCCCAGCCAACCCTGAAGGAATGATTATAATACACAGGGTTTACCAAGCAACCTGAGATTCTGCAGGGGCCGGCCATCGAAGGAATTGGCCCAGGCAGAAAGGGCCCACCTCTCCTCACAGGTGATTTGACCTTTAGACTGCCCTTTAGCCCGCAGGTCACACCTGTCCCTCTCTGATAGGTAGGCTGTGTGGCCTCCCCCATCCCCCTCTCCCAGATAAAAACCCAGGACAGGCACGTGGTCGGGGTTCTGCTCAGGGAAGTCACACGGTTCAGAAGTGCTGCTGCACTGGAATCACATCTCTGGACAAGACTCATGAAGCAGATCCGTTTCCTTCTTCCACTGATTCGTCCAACCTCTCTGAAGGAGTCACGCAGGATTCATCTTGCTACATTTATCTCGCCGCTGCACCCCGGGTCCTACGCTCCTGGAACAAGCCCAGACTTGTCTGAGGGGTCTGTGCCTGTGCTGGAGTGCAAGGAGAGTATCCTTTTGGGACAAACCACGAGGCTGCTCTCCCAGCACAGCAACCACACAGACCCCACAAAATAGCAGTGATTAATGCGCTGTTATAGTTAGCAGTTTTATCAGCCTTTCTGGAAAACTCAGAGTTTATTTTAGACAAGCTGTAAACTGTATAGAGGAAGATTACTAGATTAAATATTAGGAGAGTGGGATTTTTTTAATATTTAGGATATACTGACCATTTTTTAAAAGTGATGTAACTGATTTAAAAGAGGAGAAGGAACAAAAAGACTGGAAAGCTTTATTTCTAACTTTTTTTTTTTTTAACAAACTGGATGCAATAATTAATAAGTTTTTAAAATATGTTACTGGAACTAGGATGCAGGGTAGGATGAGGTAAACTAAATATACTTGGCACAAACTCCAGTACTTGTATAAGCCTTTTATAAATTATAATTACTGAGCTTAGGAGAACAGCTATTTTAATTTGTCTATTTTTAGGATAAAAGTTATGTGCTAGGGACAATATAGGAGCTATTTTTGGATAAGAAAACAAATTTAGGGACTAGAAAGGTATTAAAATTTTAAAAACGCTTAGGGAACAGAAACACAGAAAGGATTTTATTTTAAGAGACATTAGGAATTTAAGGAGCAACATGGCTACTGACTATTTTATTTTTCTATAATGTATAACTAAAATGTCATTAATATATTTTTTGAGCCCCACGTTGGGCACCAATAACAATAGATGTCTTGGTTTAGGGCAAACTTGGAAGGAAACCTCCAAAGGGGGTTCCTCTGAAAAGCAATCTCAAACAGCTCCTTCTCTCAGCCAGTCTAAAAAAGAAAGAACTTCTTCAGAGAAAAGTAGAAAAAACTATTTATTTAACAAACAAGATGCCCACAAGCACGAAGAATGAATAATATAAAACAATAAAACTTTTCGCTGCTCTGAAAAAAAATAACAAACTAAAAAAATCTTTGCCGTAAATATAGCTCAGCTCACTCAGTCTCTCACCAGTCCCACTCCCTCTAAAAGTCCAAGCCCCAGTGGGCAGCAAGTGCAAGCCCTCACTGCTCCTCTAAATTTTTCAGTCTAGAACAAATTGAAACAATCTCAAAAAAAATCCCCAAAAAACAAGCAATCCAAAAGAACTTTTTTACTTCTGCTAGCTAAAACTAACTAAACCCACAAAAAATCTGTCCTACTACTGTCTGTATCTCAAACAAACCACCAAAACAAAAACATGTACAAGTCAAACAGTTTTCTCCAAACAAACTGCGTGCTACTTCTTTTT
The DNA here is from genome assembly GCA_017589585.1 of Phylloscopus whistleri. Classification (NCBI taxonomy): domain Eukaryota; kingdom Metazoa; phylum Chordata; class Aves; order Passeriformes; family Phylloscopidae; genus Phylloscopus; species Phylloscopus whistleri. The sequence goes on from JADMLD010001305.1 coordinate 20,509, forward strand.
TCTCCTTTGCTCCAAAAACTAATTTTAAAAGTACAAAACTAAATATACAACACAAACAAAACAAACAATTAAAAACAGAAACATGAGAAAGTCACCCTAAAACTGTCATGTATCTCCTTCACCCAATCTGGTTGGTTTATCTCTGAGGCAGGCTGTGGGGCAGGGTCAGGCTCTGGGGCAGCATCTCTATTTTGTGGGGTAGGTATCAGAGTGTTTACCCAGGTCAATCTCTCCTTATCCTTGAATGCTAAATAGAATAGGCCTATAAGCAACACCAGCCATTGTATGATATCATTAGCATTCAGAGATTTCAACCCTTCAAAAACTGGTGCAACGCTAAGAGCTGGGTGAAGGATTGGGAAAAAATTTCCTCCAGTGTCATCTTCTCACAGAAGGTACCATTGTTCAAGTAACACCAAAACCACACAGTTAGTGTGTGATACCTTAGAATCCATGTGCCTGCCTTCCTTGAGCAGCTGCCCCAGAACCTCTGCCAGGGTCTCCCCGCACTGCCGGAGCCACTCGGCCTGGAGTCCCCAGAGCCCTCAGCAAGTCCCAAGTCCCTCCCAGGAACCCTCAGCTCCCTCACACCCAGCATCCCCCACAGCCCCTGCAAGTTCCCCCCATGGCACCGGCCATGGCCATGTCCCCACATGTCACTGGCCATGTCCCACCATGGCCTCACCCATGGCTGTCTCCCCACCATGTTTCCATCCCTGTCATTGTCCCCCACATCTCCATCTGAGCCCGTGTCCCCCTGTGTCCCCATGAATGGCCACGTCTCCCTCCATGTCCAGGTGTGCCCACGTCACTCTCCATGTCTGTGTCCCCCTATGTCCTCACCCATGTCTTAATTCAATGTCCTCATTTTTACCCCAGTGTTTTTTTAAAGAGATGAAGAGAAATGAAAAGCAAATCAAGGCCAAAAGAAAAGGATTTCTGTGTCCGTAAGGATCCACATGCTTGGGTGGAAGGGAGGGAAGAACCTTTTCTGGAGGGGTTTCCACCCCACTGTCTCCAAAATCCTGATCATTGCCCAGATGATCACCCTTGGACTGCGGAAGACGCCCTCAGGCAATAGGAAATCAAAACAGTGGAATCCCAGAGGTTGGAAAAGACCTCCAAGACAATCCAGTATTCCTTGAAGCCCCAGAAGATAGGATTGAACACAAAAGATTTTCTGGGGTCGAAAGTCAACAAATCCACTCTCCCCAAGGAATTCCCAATGTCGGTCTGTGTCCCGATGGATGTTCCTGCCCCAGCATTCATCCAGGCGCCCACGAAGAGCCAGGAAGATGTGGAGCCCCTCCAGACAAGTGTCTTCCCAACACGGATCACCAGGACCACGGATCACCAGGGCTCTGCCCAACGGGGTCACTGGGGTTCATCCAACGCCGATCCTCCCACGGGGATGGAGCTGGAGCAGCGCACGAAGCTCTTCCCGCTCTCAGGGCACTCCCAGGGCTTCCCTTAGTGGTGCCTCTGTTGGTGTTTGGTCAAGATAGAACTGTTTGAGAAGCTCTTCCCACATTCAGGACACTCGTAGGGCCTCTCCCCGGTGTGGATGCGCCGGTGGACAGTGAGGTGTGAGTTGAGCTTGAAGCCCTTCCCGCAGTCGGGGCAGCGGAAGGGCCTCTCCTCCGTGTGAATCCGCTGATGTTTCAGGCAATCAGAGCTGGTGTGAAACCTCTTCCCACACTCGGAACACTCGTAGGGCCTCTCCCCAGTATGGAAGCGCTGGTGTTTTCTAAGGTCAGAGCTGCATCCAAAGCTCTTCCCACATTCCAAGCAGGTGTAGGGCCTCTCCCCAGTGTGGATCACCTGGTGCTGGATCAGGGCCCAGCTTTCTCTGAAACTCTTCCCACATTCCCCACACTCGTAGGGCTTTTCTCCAGTGTGGATCCTCTGGTGTTCCCTCAGCTGGAATCTCTGGATGAAGCTCTTCCCACATTCCCCACACCTGTAGGGCTTTTCCCCAGTGTGAATCCTCTGGTGTTTCCTCAGGATGGAGCTGTAGCGGAAGCTCTTCCCACACTCCACACACTCATAGGGCTGTGCCCCAGTGTGGATCCTCTGGTGTTGTGTCAGGTGGCCCTTCTGGCTGAAGCTCATCCCACATTCCCCACACTTGTGGGGCCGTTTCCCAGTGTGGATCACCTGGTGCTGGATCAGCTGGCCCCGCTGGCTGAAGCTCTTCCCACACTCCCCACACTCATAGGGCTTTTCCCCGGTATGGATCCTCTGGTGTTGGATAAGGCTGGAATTCTTGCTAAAGCTGTTACCACATTCCTCACACTTAAAGGGCCATTCTCCAGTGTGGATCCTCTTGTGCTGGATCAGGTGGGACCTGTGGCTGAAACTCTTCCCACATTCCTCACATTCGTAGGGCCGTTCCCCAGTGTGGATCACCTGGTGCTCGATCAGGCGGCCCTTCTGGCTGAAGCTCTTCCCACATTCTCCACACTCGTAGGGCTTCTCCCCACTATGGATTCTCTTGTGTTGCACCAGGTGGGAGCTCTGGCTGAAGCTCTTCCCACATTCCCCACACTCATAGGGCTTTTCCCCAGTGTGGATCCTCTTGTGTTGGATCAGACTGGATCTGAGGTTGAAGCTGTTCCCACATTCCCCACACTCATAGGGCCGTTCTCCAGTGTGGATCACCTGGTGCCGGATCAGGTGGCACCTGTAGCTGAAACCCTTCCCACATTCCAAGCACTTGTGGGGCTTCTCCCCTCCATCAGGCTTCTCCTCCAGCTCTGAGCTCTGGCTGGATCTCCGGCCGCCCTCATGGCACAGGGGGGGTCTTTCCTCCTCACAGCTCCCTGGGCTGGGTTTGCAGCCCCTCCTTCTGCGGGAGCTCCGGGGCTTTTCCTCCTCCTCCATCCGGACACTCCTTGGGAATGACAAATCCTGGTTTGGGGAAAAAACAAGAGGAGAGAGCCTTAGCCTGGGGGTTCCTCCTTGCCCAAGTTCCTCTCAGGAAATCATTGGGCACCTTGTGTCTGTAAGAACCTCCAAAACACCAAGATTCAGCCCAAAAGTCCTCCAAACATCAAGACACAGATCAAAAATGCCCAAAACACCAAGACTCAGGCAAAACCTCTTCTAAAACATAAAGGTTCAGCCTCTTGCAAAAACCCAAAGCACCAACATTTAGCCCAATAAAGCTCAGAAACACCAAGATTCACTCCCATGGAAATCCTGGATCCCCCTCCCCGCTCACCTGCTGCATGTGGGGGGGGCAACGCTCCCGGGGCTGGGGGAGGCTGCAGATCCAGGGAGGGGTGGAACCTTGTGGTGCCTCCTCTTCCTGCTCCTCCTCCTCCTGTGTCCCTACTCTTCCTCACACTCCTCTTCCTCCTACTATTCCTCCTTCTCCTGCACAATCCCACCTTCTTCTCCCACGTGCATCCTTTGACCATTTTGTTCTTCATCCCTGCTTCTCCTTCCCTTCTCCTCCTGCCCCCAGGATTGACTGGGGACCCGAGAGTGTCCAGGAGACAGACGAGTGACAGATCAGGGGGGGCTGTGAAGAGTCAGCAGGGAGAGAGCACTGAAAAGCTCATCAGGGAGGACACTGGGATCTTCACGGAGTAACCATGGCAGGGCACCCATGCAGGGTGGAAAAGGGAAAGCCAGGAAGGGGTCCCAGCAAAAGGGAGGATGATCCCAAAATATCTCTGAAGGGTCCCTTGGGAGAATGTTGAGGCAGTTTGCACATTCTCCCAGAGGTAATTAAAGACATGGACACCCAGGGGGGCAATAAGGGAAGTCAAGAAGGGATTTAGAGAACAGGGGATGGATGGTGTGGGTGTGCTGGGAAGGGAAAGGGTGAAGGGGAGTGTGCAGGAATATGGTTAAGGCAAGAAGCAGCAGCAGGAATCGCTGTGGGAAGAAAATGGATGATGGAAAAGAGGAGGAAGAGAAAAATACTGAGGACTGGGATGTTCCTCAACAGGGTGTGATGCTCAGAATTTGACAGCTGACCCGGATCCCTTGTATCCCCGGTTTCCAGGAGTGGAAAACAAGGTGGTCAGGATTTCACGGGGTTTCTCTGTGCTGGCAGCGGCAGGAGCAGGCGCAGAGCTGCGGCACGGGGAGCACGGGCTGGGGGCCTGTGGGGCTGTGGGGCAGCCGGGGCTCAGCGCCGGGCGCTGCCTGAGCCCAGCACCCCCCGGGCAGGGCCGGCAGTGGCCCCCGGCCCCCAGGAGGCTGCGGGACGCCCCGGCCGCTGCCCGGCCCCGTGGAGCTGCCGGCCCTGCCTGCCGGGGGAGCCGCCTTTGGACACTGCGGCAGGACAGGCACCGCCTCTGGGATACGGGCTGGGGAGGGCACGGGGAGCACAAGGACCAGCAGCGAGGAACAGCTGGGAAATGGGGATTCCACCTTCAAGGATCGAGATTATCCTTGAATGACTTTGTTTGGGGCGCTACAGAAATGAATGGTTTTGCAGAAAGCTCAGCAGCTGTCAGAGGATGAGCACCCACAGGCACTCAGGGGGGCTGCAGGAGGGGCAGAAGAAGCCCCTGGAGCACTTGGTCACAAAGGCACAGCAGGGGAAGGCAAGAAGGCTTGAGGAAAAGGCCAAGGGGAAGGCAAAGGCCATGGCAGTTTCTACAGCCCCTGAGGGATCAAGCCCAGGGCCCAAGGGGGCCCCAGCACCCAGGGCACCGGCTCGGCCACAAGGACCTGGCAGAGGCATTGCCCTCCTGGGCAGGGGAGAGCCGACCCAAACAGCCCCTGGGAAGGAATCAGGCTTCCATCTGCAGGGCACAAGGACACTGCAAGCACAGACAGCGGCACCCTCACCAGGAGCAAGTCCACCCCTGCAGGGACATGGATTGGGAGGGGTGGCAGAGCTCCCATTACACCAGGGACCCACAGCACTGGAGCCCTTGAGAACATTCAGGGTGGCTCTGCATCGACAGGAGGCCTTTCCTCACAGACACAGGGGCCTCTCCATCCACTCTCAATCTCAGACCGAAGGGGAAAAAATGCAAAAAATGTCTTTGATTATTCAGGTGATAAGTGGGAATGATGAGCAGCTGTGTTTTATTCAACCACTATTAGCAGATGTGGGGATGGGTCTGAAATGCAGGAATTTTCATTTTGTTCCTAAATGTGATTGTCATTTGCTGGGAAGGGATTTGATGGCTAAATGGGGAATGCAAATTAATATTGTCAAAGGTGATACACAGGCCAGTTCTCCTGTACCTTGGTGACAAATGTCTGGCAAGGCCTGTGCTGAAGTGAACCCAGAAGTGTAGGCAGCCCCAAGGAAATGGGGAAAATCAGATCTCCAGCCTCTCCAAATTCCTCTGAAGCAACCAGGACAAGGGGGGTCTAAAAGCAATACCCCATTGCAAGGGAGGGAAGGAAGGACTCACAGCCTGGTATTGAGCCCCTGGGAAAGGTAGGGCTTTCGGAGCCAGGGGGCTCTCCCTGTAATGCTCCTATGCTGCCAGGCAAGAAATCAGATTGAATCCACAGAATGGTGCAGGACCTAAGAACAGTAAACGAGATTCTGAAACCCAGGCACCCCACAGTCTCAGATCCTGACATCATCTGGAACCAGGTTCCCTCCTCACACTGCTCCCATTCAGTCCTTGATGGAAAAGATGCTTTCTGGGGATGCCCACTCACACAGGATGGTGAACAGGGTTTGGCCTTGGAGTGGGAACAAGAGGAAGAAGGGAAAATGGGAAAGACATGGAGAGTCCTGCTGCAGGGATGCAGGGAAGCACCAGCCTTATTGGGGCAAGCCTGGCAGAAAGTACCAAAAGAATTTACCTCACCCCCAGGGACTGGGTTAATGCAGGATGTGGATGACTCCAGCTCCAGTCAGGAGGACAAGAAGAAGTGGTAGAAGAAGCCTTCTTTGCTTTAGAAATGCAAATTAACACTGCTGGGGAAAAGTGTGGACAATGCACCAGGGGCTTCTTGCCTGGGGCAGGAATTGGGCTGATTCCCTCAGTCCCTCAGCCCAAGCTCTGCCTGCTTGCACAGATGGAATTGGCACAGCCAAGGGCAGAGCCCAGAGGGAGGATCTCTGACTCTGCAACAGAAATTGGTTCAGCTGCAAAGGGAAACAGCAAATGGAGAATGTTGGGAAAGCTTCACTAAAATCAGTGGGGGGGAATCATCCCTCTCCCCACTCCAACATGTGCTGTCACTGTCTGTGTCACACAGGGAGCACCAGACCACTGGGGTGTTTCTGCTACCACAGGTTCAGAGAAATCAGTTGGGAATCCAAGTCTGTGTTGATTTAATTAGAGAGAAGAGACAAACTGATGCAGCCCTGGCTGGAGGGAGCACCCAAAAATGGGGAAAAGATGAACGGCCACCAGAACAAATCCCACAACACCATGGACCAGCCCCTGGGAACCCCAACAAATTCATATCAGGAGCCAGAGAACCCAGATCATTTCAATGGCATCATTAGATTACAAGCTGTCCTCGAAATAAGAACCAAGCAGACAGATCCAGCTCCTGAGTCTGGCCCACCAATCCACTCAAACCAAGAACACAACATTTTACCATGGGATGGGATCACATTATCCATGAGCAGAAGGAGGAGCACAGTGTGGAAAATTAAATTACTCAAGATGCTGTTGGCAAAGAGAAGACAACCAAAAAGTGGTGAAACAGAGAACAAAGGAAATAAGAAAGCAGCTCATGTTCCAGTCCAAACGTGGAAAGGATGGGAATGGGACACGGTTTCGGGGTTCCCTGGCACACCATGGGTTAAACGAATGCTCTTCCTCCTCTTCTGTGCTACAGCAACTCTCATCTTTGGGCCATGCAGGACAGCTTGCTGAGTGCAGCTCATTCAGCAGCTGAGCAAGGGTGTGGAGGATGGGTTCCTTTAGAAATGGGGACATGTGAGCAATCCAGCTTATCTGGATGAAAAAGGCCTGTAACCATTTAAGGGCAGCAAAGTTACGTACAAGATGGAACAAGAGATGACAGAAGTCACGTCCGAAGAAGAACAAAGGATGCTAACAAGCTTCAGAGTGTGAGAATCTGATAGAAGCCAAAAGAAGGACTGCATAAACTTGCTGTATGTGCGAAACCTATTAACCAACCCGGGCTAAAAGGCTAACGCGTGCTTTTAGGGTATATCCAATTGCAAAGCAGCATGTAACCCGTGATAGAAGCTGAGAACTGTATAAAAGGCACTGTTACTTTTCAATAAATGGCTCACTTTGATCATATTGATCATGGAGTGATGTCCCATTCTTAATTCTCAGGAATGTCTCCACATGAAAAGCTTCATAAGGCACTGCATATACTAAACTATTTGCGACTGGCTGGTGATAATCAGAAGCCACCGATGTTAGTACATAGCCTAGCATTACAGTCTAGCCCGACACCTGTGGAAACTTCCGATACAGGTATTTTAGTTCAATATAATGATTTAAAAACTGGAGAATAGATAGGACCAGCAACAGTTAAACTAACTGGTCGAGGATATATGTGCTTGCTTACAGGAGAAGGACTTCGCTGGGTACCTGCCAGATGGGTCAGGCCTTATCTTACTGATGCTGTGCCAAGAAGCTCTACAAAGGCAGCTGAGTCGCTACCAGCGGATACTCGTGCCACTTCTATAGCAACTTAATTGAACTGGGGCTTGGCACCTTGCCTCATTACAATCCTTAGAGGACTTAAATTTAATTTTAGAAAGGATTCCTCTTCCAACTGTTAGTTTGCATTTGCAAAAGATTGCTTTTGAGGCTTGTTCTGAACACGGAATAGTGTGCAGGTCTTAGATTCTGGTCAAGTGTCCGGGATGCAAGGAAGAGACCTGGAGAGTAGTACGGCGACGGTCTACTAATACTATTGATCATACTGTTTTTTGTTGTAATGCATGTTCTGCTAAATTAGCTAGATATAGTATTAGAAATTATTTAGATGCCTTTTTAGGACCTAATCACCCTCAAGCTGACCCACCTCAGCCTCTAGAAGGGCACTGGCTTCAAGAATTTATGTTTGAAGTTAATGTAAGTTTGATAGAGGATCTTAATCAACGAGCTTTAGCTTATATAGAGTATGAGTTATCCAAAAAAGTAGCAAAACTTAATCTTATAAATCAGAGTAGTTATTGAGGCTTGTTGTAGTCAAGAGATTTTTGTACCCCGCCGTTGGCAGATAACCAAAGACAAATGGGAGGAAGAAAAGATGCGATGGAGGATCAGATGCAAATCACGATCACGGCGATGGCGCTGATATTGCTAGCTGTATTGAGGGACAGCGTCTCATTTCCAGCTCCCTACATCAACCATCAGCAGAATGTGTGGCTTACTTTTGCAAATGTTACTGAAGAATCCTCTTTTTGCATTTCTATAGCTTCACCTAGTGATCCTTTTCGTACATATTTAATTGGAATTCCCTTAGCCAATTTTGCTGAATTTGCTGGTTGGGTTGGAGGAGAGGGAGCACCTTATGTGCAGTTCGCCAACCAGGATACTGAGTCAAAATTTTGTAGAATCGGGCCATCAAAAGAGATATCTGCTGATTGGTGTAAAGCAATTAGGATTAGAAGAAATGGGCAAACATTTAAGGCCACTATGATTGCAAGGTCTCTAAATAAAACAGGTCTTGAACCTCAGGAGCTTGATTTGTTAGGATCCATTCTTAGAAATCACTGTTCGTTTTTCAATTACAGGCCAGACACCAGAAGGACAGGAATAAATTTTGTACCACCACAGCCATAGAATAATAGTATTGTTCTTAATCCTGCTTCTAAGTGGTATTACAATTTAACTGCTTATTGTTCTGACTGGATAGATGTAAGAAATGATTAGAAAAAATCTAACAAGACAGTTAAGATGCTTCCACCAGGTATCTTTTTAATTTGTGGAGACAGGGCGTGGGCAGCAATTCCGAGCAATGCTTTCGGTGGGCCATGTTACTTTGGAAAACTGACCATGTTTAAACCCAGCTTTCAACAGCTCCTGAATATTACAAAGCATACCAGGCATCAAAGGAGCAAAAGAGGCATTGTTCAGTTAGAGCCAGATTGCAAAGATAAAGTCGAGCTGTGGGACCGTCCTGGTGTAATCATATCATCCCTTGTTTACTCCTGGTGTTGCTTCAGCATGAGCTTTAATGCAGCTGAAGAGATTGGCTTGCTGGTCAGGGAAGCAGTTGAATTTGACCTCTAAAATCTTAAGTGAATTGACCACCGATGTAGATAGCATTCGACATGCAGTGTTAGAAAATGGTGCTGCTATCGATTTTTTGCTTTTGGCACAAGGCCATGGGTGTGAAGATTTTGAGGGAATGTGCTGTTTGAATCTTTCTGATCATTCTGAGTCCATCCATAAAAGTCTCAGTGAGCTAAAGGCAAACATGAAAAAATTGACAGTTGATACATCCCCATTTACTTCATGGTTAGTCAAATTAAGCATTACCGTTTGGCTACTTGAGTAAGTAAAAGTAAGAGTAATAACCATAGTTGTGTTTGTAGTTGTTCTTATAGTACTGCCATATATATTGAAACGTGTAGTTAAGCTGGCTGAAAATGCTGTAAAACAAGTCTGGATTGCTCATAAAGAAGAGGGGGGATTTGTGGAGGATGGGATCCTCCAGAAATGGGGACATGTGAGCAATCCAGCTTATCTGGATGAAAAAGGCCTGTAACCATTCAAGGGCAGCAAAGCCACGTACAAGATGGAACCAGAGATGACAGAAGTCACGTCTGAAGAAGAACAAAGAATGCTAACAAGCTTCAGAGTGTGAGAATTGGATAGAAGCCAAAAGGACTGCATAAACCTGCTGTATGTGCAAAACCTATTAACCAATCCGGGCTAAAAGGCTAACGCGTGCTTTTAGGGTATATCCAATTGCAAAGCAGCACGTAACGCGTGATAGAAGCTGAAAACTGTATAAAAGGTACTGCTACTTTACAATAAATGGCTCACTTTGATCATATTGATCATGGAGTGATGGCCCATTCTTAATTCTTCTGCACAAGGGGATGCAGGTGGCAGCCAGGCCTCCTGAGCTACAAACGGCTACAAAAGGACAGGGAATTGGTGAAAATGATCCGAGAATATTGGCTTTCACATTTGTATGTTGGTCTTTCTATGTGGCTATTGATTGTAAGCACAGTGCAGTTTATAATCCCTTTGAGCTGCTTGCTAATTTAACCTCATTTCTCATTTGAAGTGTGCACCGTGTAACTCATGGAAGCAGCAGTGTGATGAGTGTATTATGTTGATGTATGCACCTTACAGCTGATAGAACTAATAATGGGATGAATGTATTGTACTGCAGGCCTTAGCAAAATAGAAAATGGTCAAATACTTCTGTGTAACCCAGAGAACTGTATAAAGCAATCAGGTTGTTTCCCACAGCTGCTGACTGACCTCTCCAAGTCGATAAGATAAGGGTGACACAAACCAGGGCACCAGAGAAGAATGAGAGAAGAGTTTGTGAACTGTTCGCTCTCAGGGAAGTGTGAAACAACAGGATGAGGCCAAAAGAAGAAATAAAATAGATTGACCCGATCTGCAGGATGTTCTGTAGAAAAGCCAGAACAGAAAACCAAAATAAAGAAAAGTTTCAAAACCATCAAAAGCTGCCAGGAATGTTTGAATATCGAATGAAACTCATGAATATGTATGTACCTCAGTAGAGGAACAGTACAGAGATAAGGCTGCCTTGATGAGCAGGGTGTTCCTTGGCTGATGGCCAGGAACACACCAGGGCTGGACACTGTCCTAGTTTTTTTTTTTCCCTTATTGGACTTTTGGAAAATATTCCAAGATCGAATTTTCGTTTTTCTCAGAACTGAGGTCACTGAGAATAATCCCAAAACCAAGGAGGACCCAGGAAGAAAAAACAGAGTCAGTGAGTGAATCTGCTTGGAGATAGGGCCAGGGACTTGGAGATAAGGAAGGAACGGGAGAAACCATCAGTTTCAGAAAATGTTACTCATTGACACGGACTGCTGTTCAGCCAAGATCCTGCTAAATTCCTGAACATGGAGAAGAAGAACAAAGCCTGAACAGAGCCAGGAATATCGGATGTTATACAAAAGGGGGGTGAATATTAACGAGGACATGCAGCAGGCGGATCGGGAAGTCTGAACTTTCCAAGGAACTTCGGGCAAAGGAAGAGGGAGATGCAGAAGGGAAAATCAGGATAAAAAGGAGGCTGCGTATTGCAACAATTGGAGAGACCGCATGGCAAATGCCGCATGGCCTCGCCCTTTCTTCATAAATAAACTCACTTTGACAGGACTCCTCTGTCTCCTTCGGGCACAGAAACCTCTGGCCATGCGAATTTTCCCGCACAGGCCCGGGGACAGCGCAGCCGCCTCCGTCCTACCCACAGGAACCGGGACGAGCCAGCGCTGCTCCGGCACCGGCTCCTGCCCAGGCACCCGCGGGAAGGAGACCGCGGGCAGCCGCTCCCGCAGCGCCCTCAGGGCACGGGGAACACGGCGCGGACACGGCACAACCGAGCCACAGCCAGAGCCCCCTGCCGCCCCCTCCGCCCGCAGCCAGCCCCGAGCCCCGGCACAACCCAGCGCGGCTCCCACCTGCGCCGGGGCCGCCTCCGAGCTCCGCCGCCGCCTCCCCGGGCTCCGGCCGCTGCCGCCGCTCCCGGGCCCGCTCCTTTTGCCCTTTGTCTGAGGGCAAAGCCGGAGATGAGGAACCGCCCTGGGTCGGGCCGGGGCCCGAGGCGGGATTGAGCTGAAAACACAAACAAAGTTCTCCGCACCTCCCGGACCGCCTTGCCCAGCCCTGCGTGTTCGCTGGCACCGGCTCAGAGGAAGCCGTCAGTTCTCCTGCCCCTAATAAGGAGCGTCAGTGCATGGCTTGGATTTCCCCCCAAAAGGGAAACCCCCAACCCCCTTCGGCTGAGTGGAGGCGGGAGGAGATTTCTGGTGGAAAACTCCCAAAGTCGTTTTTCCCCGTAATTCGGAAGAAGAAACCAATCTCAAGTGAGGTGCGGCCCCACACCCATCCCGGGGGCTTCGACCCCTCCCCTTTCACCCCCGGGAACAGCGCCGGGAATGGCGGGGGCCGGAGCGGGACTGAGGGAGCACAGGGCGGGCCATGTTCGTCATCTCCGGCTCTGACCTCACACAGCCCGGGGGCGGGGCCTGAGAGAGCGGGACCTGAGAGGCTGTGACGTGTGCAGAGCCCGCCCCTCGCTCGCTGCCATTGGCTGATTCTGCCGTCACTCCTGGCTCTCGCTGCGCGCTGATTGGGTGGAGCGGGGAGAAGCGCGGCCTCGGTGCCGGCCCGCGAGCGGCCCTGGTGCACGGGAGGCGCCATTTTGCGAGGAATCTGTGCGGCCCAGGAGCGGCGGCAGCGGCCGGAGCCCGGGGAGGCGGCGGCGGAGCTCGGAGGCGGCCCCGGCGCAGGTGGGAGCCGCGCTGGGTTGTGCCGGGGCTCGGGGCTGGCTGCGGGCGGAGGGGGGCGGCAGGGGGCTCTGGCTGTGGCTGGGTTGTGCCGTGTCCGCGCCGTGTTCCCCGTGCCCTGAGGGCGCTGCGGGAGCGGCTGCCCGCGGTCTCCTTCCCGCGGGTGCCTGGGCAGGAGCCGGTGCCGGAGCAGCGCTGGCTCGTCCCGGTTCCTGTGGGTAGGACGGAGGCGGCTGCGCTGTCCCCGGGCCTGTGCGGGAAAATTCGCATGGCCAGAGGTTTCTGTGCCCGAAGGAGACAGAGGAGTCCTGTAAAAGTGACTTTGTTGATGGACAAAGGGAGAGGCCATGCGGTCTCTCCAATTGTTGTAGTACGCAGCCTCCTTTTTATCCTGATTTTCCCTTCTGCATCTCCCTCTCCCTTTGCACAGTGCCAAAGGTCCTTGGAAAGTTCAGACTTCCCGATCCGCCTGCTGCATGTCCTCGTTAATATTCACCCCCCTTTTGTATAACATCCGATATTTATGGCTCTGTTCAGGCTTTGTTCTTCTTCTCCATGTTCAGGAATTTCACTGGATCTTGGCTGAGCAGCAGTCCGTGTCAATGAGTAACATTTTCTGAAACTGATGGTTTCTCCCGTTTCTTCCTTATCTCCAAGTCCCTGGCCCTATCTCCAAGCAGATTCACTCATTGACTCTGTTTTTTCTTCCTGGGTCCTCTTTGGTTTTGGGATTATTCTCAGTGACCTCATTCCCTGTGCTTTTGTAGCCGTTTCAATGATGCCATTGAAATGATCACTGGGTTCTCTGGCTCCTGATATGAATTCGTTGGGGTTCCCAGGGGCTGGTCCATGGTGTTGTGGGATTTGTTCTGGTGGCCGTTCATCTTTTCCCCATTTTTGGGTGCTCCCTCCAGCCAGGGCTGCATCAATTTTTCTCCTTTTTCTAATTAAATCATCACATCCTTGGATTCCCAGCTGATTTCCCTGAACTTGTGGTAGCAGAAACACCCCAGTGGTCTGATGCTCCCTGTGTGACACAGACAGTGACAGCACATGTTGGAGTGGGGAGAGGGATGATTCCCCCCACTGATTTTAGTGAAGCTTTCCCAACATTCTCCATTTGCTGTTTCCCTTTGCAGCTGAACCAATTTCTGTTGCAGAGTCAGAGATCCTCCCTCTGGGCTCTGCCCTTGGCTGTGCCAATTCCATCTGTGCAAGCAGGCAGAGCTTGGGCTGAGGGACAGAGGGAATCAGCCCAATTCCTGCCCCAGGCAAGAAGCCCCTGGTGCATTGTCCACACTTTTCCCCAGCAGTGTTAATTTGCATTTCTAAAGCTCCTCTCCTGGCTGCCTGGAAGGAAGCTTCTCTTCCAGAGCAGCCCTGGAATGACTCACATGTGGCCTCACCACAATCTGCATTTTTTTTTAAGAATATTTTATTAACTGTGTATGTGTTTAAGGGTCACCTTTAAAGCTCTTCTAGTTTTGCAAAATGCAACCTAGAGGTGAACTTTGAAAAACCCATATACCAAAATTTTGTGATCACTGAGAGCCACACACAAACATACACAAAAACATTCCAAAGCAATCAAGGTTTTTCTACTTCTTCTCCTAAGACCACAAATTGATTCTCACACCCCTGGTCCAAACCCAACTGACAATATAAAAGTAGGATTATTACAAAAATTACTCTAATGGTGTCATCTTGTCACAGAAACCGTGGGAAAAATCAAAACTCTCCAACAATATCTTTAGTGTTAGAGAGTCAAGGCATTACTTGATTCTGGCCAGGATGTGCAACAGAAATCGTTTCATCCACACATAGCCCGGTGTGCAGAGAAAATCATTCCATGACATGTGAGTTTTACTGCATTTTTCCTAAACTTTTTACAGTCTGAACCCAGAGAAATCCCTTGGTTTGATGTTCATTGCTTCCAAGTTGCTGAGTTCTGAGTATTTGATTTCCTGTTGGACCCGGATTCCTTTGCCTCTGATGTTAATTAGGTCTGCACTCCTGGATTTCCTTCTCAGCCTTTTCCAGACCAGGTGTCTGCAGCTCTTCCAGGGGCAGTGTCTGGGGTGGGTGTTGGTTGCTGTTTGCTGATGGTCGTTGATGTTTTGTTGGTGGTCGTTCTCTCTGTGGGGATCTTTTGGGCTCTTCCCAGTCTGTTGAGATGTTAAACTCATCTCTGTTGCGTGGTGTAACATCCCTTAAAAGAAAACCTTTACAATTCCTTTCCCCAGGGCAAAGGCAAACGGAGCCTGAGTGGAGAAATAAAATAAAAAACAATTTTAAAGTCGGTCTATTTTCCAACCATCCAATCCCACCCAGCCCCGTGTGTGAGTCTGCCTGAGCCCCAGAGTGGAATTGTCCCGTTGTCTCCCCAGCCCCTGTGGCAGTGCAGGCACAGAAAGCACTGAAGCTGCAGCAGTGGCAGCAAGGATTGGCCCGCAGTGCCTGGAGATGCCAAGGGAGGGTGCCCAGGCAGAGCATTCCAGCAGAGGATCTGTGGGCAGGCACAGGGGCTTCCCCCGGGGCTGTGGAGCCCTGGCTGCTGCTCCCTTGCCTTCAGTGCAGGGGCAGTCGCAGCCTCCCATCCTCCTCCTGCAGCCGGGAAGTCCAAATCTCGGGGGCTTCAGAGACCTTGAGCCCAGGGTGAGGGGTCCCCCCGTGTTCAGCTGTGCTGGGGCTGCTTCTGTGCTCGGGGACACTTGGGATGGGCCAGGCCACTTGGCCACCAGTGGTGCTTCTTCCCACTCCTTGGGCAGGACCCGATGTCCTGGTTGGATGTTGTGAGCAGCAAAGTCCCAAGGCAGGGTCTGTGCCAGCCCAGCTTCCTGTGGGAGAGATTTCACAGGAGACAGGATTCTGGCCACAGACTGCTTGAAATATGCATCCCTTATCTGCACCCTGCACGTGGTGGAGAATGACCAGGGTAAGGAATTCCAAACACCAATTTCAAGGAAGATAATTCGATATCTGCCCTGGGTCTGGATATCTGCCCAAAGCCAATGGCAAAAGCAGTACCCATGGCAACTTGGTTTCTATCACCAGCTTCCAAAGGTGTTTCTTTATTTCCCCACTCATTCTTTCTACCTGACCTGACCTCTGGGGGTGCCATGGGTTGTGGAGGTCCCATTGTGTTCCTAAAGCTGCCATAACCCCCTGAAGGATCTTTCCTGTAAAATGAGCTCCCCATCTGAGACTATTGCTTCCACAATCCCTTCTCTTGGAATTATTTGTTGTAGAAATACCTTAATAAGTTATTCAGTGATTGCTGAAGCAGTCAGAATTGCTTTTGCCACCCTGTTAGGTGACATGGTGTTAGCAGAAGATATTTAAGCCTTCCTGCTCAGGGCATTTCAGTCCCAGGCTCTCACAAGCACACACAGCTCTGCCGGTTGAGCTGACCATGTGGGTGGTAACCTGTGCTTTGCCTGATTCCCTTTCCTAAATAACAGCATGTCTTGTAACTCTTTTCCCTTCTCCTGCCCTTGAAGGCCCATCCCTAAACACATTTTCTGCTGGCTTCACAGCCCCCCCTGATCTGTCACTCGTCTGTCTCCTGGACACTCTCGGGTCCCCAGTCAATCCCCGGTGCTGCCGCCACCAAGGGAGCCGATCACCCAAACTGGGTGAGGCACCTTCAGCTCCACTCACTGCCCAACGCCCCGGGCGGTGGAAGGAATTCCAGACCAGCCCCAAGGTGTGTGGAAAAATTCCCATCACCAGAGGTTTGTGTCCACAGAGAAGGCAGAGGAGTCCTGTACAAGTCATTTCATTCAAAAAAAAGAGGGAGAGGCCATGGGACATTTCCATGGGGTCTCTCCAGTTGCTGGAGGACGCAGCCTCCTTTTCATCCTCATTTTCCTGGCTGCATCTCCCTCTCCCTTTCCCCATTGGCTGAAGTACTTGAGAGGTACAGACTTCCCAATACACCTACCACATACCCCCCTTAATATGCACCCCACTTTTGTCTAGGTAGGGATATTCACAGCTCTGTTAAGTCAGTGTTCTTTTTCTCGAAGTTGACGAATTGAGCAGGACCTTGGCTGAGCAGCAGTCTGTGTTGTCAGTTAATAACATTTTCTGGAACTGAGGGCTTCTTCTGTGCCTTCCTTACGTCCAAGTGCCTGGCCCTATCTCCAAGCAGATTCCCAGCATCTGTTTGTAAAGACACTTTCCTCTTCTTCCTTCCCTGGGGGACCCTTGTTTGCAGGACATCCTTATGGTTTAGAAGAGGTTTTGGCTGAATATTTGGTCACTTTTTGATCTGATGCCTTGATGTTTGGAGGAAATTTGGGCTGAATCTTGGTGTTTTGGAGGTTCTTACAGAAACAAGGTGCCCACTGACTTCCTGAGATGAGCTTGGGCAAGGAGGAACCCCCAGCCTAAGGCGCTCTCCTCTTGCTTTTTCCCCAAACCAGAATTTTTCGTTCCCAAGGAGTGTCCGGATGGAGGAGGAGGAAAAGCCCCGGAGATCCGGCAGGAGGAGGGGCTGCAAACCCAGCTCAGGGAGCTGCGAGGAGGAAAGACCCCCGCTGTGCCAGGAGGGCGGCCGGAGATCCAGCTGGAGCTCAGAGCTGGAGGAGAAGCCTGATGGAGGGGGGAAGCCCCACAAGTGCTTGGAATGTGGGAAGGGTTTCAGATACAGGTCCGACCTGCTCCGGCACCAGAGGATCCACACTGGGGAACGGCCCTATGAGTGTGGGGAGTGTGGGATGAGCTTCAGCCGGAAGGGCAATCTTAGGCAACACCAGGTGATCCACACTGGGGAAAAGCCTTACCAGTGTGGGGAATGTGGGATGAGCTTCAGCCAGAAGCGCCGTCTTAGGCAACACCAGATGATCCACACTGGGGAAAAGCCCTACAAGTGTGGGGAATGTGGAAAGAGCTTCAGAGTAAGCTGGGCCCTGATCCAGCACCAGGTGATCCACACTGGGGAGAGGCCCTACACCTGCTTGGAATGTGGGAAGAGCTTTGGATGCAGCTCCAGCCTGAAATACCACCAGCGCATCCACGCTGGGGAGAGGCCCTACGAGTGTCCTGAGTGTGGGAAGAGGTTTCACACCAGCTCCATTCTGCTCCTACATCAGCGGATTCACACAGATGAGAGGCCCTTCCGCTGCCCTGACTGCGGGAAGGGCTTCAAACGCAACGGCACCCTCACTGTCCACCGGTGCATCCACACCGGGGAGAGGCCCTATGAGTGTTCTGAGTGTGGGAAGAGCTTCTCACAGAGCTCTCATTTGACCCAACACCAGGAGAAGCACCACTGAGGGAAGCCCTGGGAGTGCCCTGAGAGCAGGAAGAGCTTCGTGCGCTGCTCCAGCTCCATCCCCCGTGGGACGATCGGCTTTGGATGATCCCCAGTGACCCCCGATGGGCAGAACCCTGGTGATCCGTGGTCCTGGTGATCCGTGTTGGGAAGACACCTGGCTGGGAGTGCTCCACATCTTTTCGTCTCCCCGTGGGCACCTGGATGAATGCAGGGGCAGGAACATCCATCGGGACACAGACCGACACTGGGAATTCCTTGGGGAGAGTGGATTTGTTGACTTTCAACCCCAGAAAACCTTTAACATTCCATCCTATCTTCTGGTGGCGTCAGGGAATACTTGATGATCTTGGAGGTCTTTTCCAACCTCTAGGATTCCACAGTGTTGATTTCTTATTGTCCGAGGGTGTCTTCTGCAGCCAAATGGTGATGATCTTGGGCAAAGATCAAGGTTTTGGAGACACTGGGGTGGAAACCCCTCCAATAAAGGTTCTTCCCTCCCATCCAAGCACGTGGATCCTCAGCTGGCACGGACACAGAAATCCTTTTGGCCTTGATTTGCTTTTCATTTCTCTTCATCCCTTGAAAACAATCTGACACTGGGGTAAAAATAAGGACATTGACTTAAGACCTGGGAGAGGACATGGGTGAACATAGACATGGCGATTGACATGGGGACACCTGGACATGGAGGGGGACATGGCCGTTCGTGGGGACACAGGGGGACACGGGCTCAGATGGAGATGTGGGGGACAATGACAGGGATGGAAACGTGGTGGGGAGACAGCCATGGGTGAGGCCATGGTGGGACATGGCCAGTGACATGTGGGGACATGGCCATGGCCGGTGCCATGGGGGGAACTTGCAGAGGCTGTGGGGGATGCTGGGTGTGAGGGAGTTGAGGGTTCCTGGGAGGGACTTGGGGTTTGCTGAGGGCTTTGGGGACCCCAGGCTGAGCGGCTCCGGCTGCACTGGGAGACCCTGGCAGAGGTTCTGGGGCAGCTGCTCAAGAAGCCCCTGACCTGGAGCCCCAGCCAGGCATTGGGCTCCTGGAAGGGAATGAACGTCCTTGTCCCCAGGAGGGAAATCCCAGCAGCCCCAGCGTGTTGGGGACAGCTGAGAGGCCACAGCAGGGAGCGGAAAGCCAGACAGAGCTGTCCCTGTCCTACACTGCACCCCAAAAGTCCCCAAACTCATGGATTCTTTGCAGGAAAAAGCTGCCAGGAGGTGCCTGTATTACGGGAAAGGAGGGATGAGACCAACAAACTGAACAAGAGGGCCCTGGAACCCCCAAAGCCAAGCATGGGTGTCTTGGGTTATGGAACCAAAAATGTGTGTTCCATTTCATGTGTTGAAAGCAGCTGGGGAGATGTTTATCTGTTGTTGTGGTGTATTTTTATTGTGTTTCCAATTGCAGCTCAGTTTTAATGGTCAGTTTTATACTCCCCCATATTTTGTATTGTTACAGTGTATTTTATCCCTAATGGATTGTTCCTTTCCACCTGTCTTGTTGGTTTTGCCCTGGTTGTCTGTCTTCCCTAGACCCGCCCTTTCCTCTTCCTACAGAATTGTCAATCCCTCCCTAACCCTGCCCCTTCTTCCAGACCCTTCCCTGTCAATCCCCCAACCTTCGACACCCCAGTGGTTGGTTTAAACTGTTCCCTCCCCTTGTGTTCTTTCATTGGTCTGTGCATTGTACTCCCTGCCTTATGATCCTCCCCCATGTCACCCTTATTGGTTGGAAATTGTATCCTCTCCCAAGACCTCCCCCACTTATAAGCCCCTGGAAGCCCAGGTTCTGTGCCTTTTTCTGTCCCTGACCCTCAGGGCAATAAACACCTTTGGAAATCACACAGAAGGCCTCTCCCTGTTCCTTGTCCCTGCCTTCGACGCGTGCCACCTGTGCTATAGAGCAACTGTGCCCTGCAGCTGCACCCCGGATTGCCTGGCTTTCTGGGGGCAGCCCACTCCTGGCGCCAGTGCCGGGAGCTGTCTGGGCTGAACAACACCGGCATGGTGTCAGCTTGCACCCAATGTGGGCCCCTTGGGACCCCTCGCAGAGGCTGTGTGAGTCCTTTGGTGCACCAGTGCCCCTGGGTGATTACTCCACTTTTTGGTTGGTGGTACTCCTAGGGGGAGGTGGCAACCCTCTTGCACCTAAGAGGATCGCTTTTGGGCAGGGGACCTTCCCTGTGGCTTTCTGTTTCCCGAGACCAACAGAGTGGTGAGTACCCCGGTGGACTGAGACTGACTGGGTCAGGGGCTCACAAATGAGAAGAGGGGGTTGATATTTAAGTGTCAAGCGGTTTGAGTCCCCTAAGGACTGGTTTTGAGTTAAGTTTCAAGCTATAGTACAGAGTTTTAACCACAAGTGTGGAAGGAAGGAGAGTGGGCAAAGTGTGTGTGTGGCCCAGGCAGAGAGAGGGTGGTCTTGGGACCCTTTTCTTTTAGGTTTCTTATTTTGCCACAGGGGAGGGCGGATTATTGTTGTGTTGGTGGGATGGGTGCTGATCTATCAACACCACAAAGGGACATCTTTTTCCAAGTTGTGCGTACCCTTGAGGGTGGGGGGGAAATAGTAAAGTTTTCAAAGGGATTGTTAAAGGGATTTGTTAAATGGCTGCTTCTCCATTTTTCCCCAAATGTCTCCTGATTTCAAAACAAGGGAAGGTGGAGGAACAGTCAAACTTGTTTTTCCCCAGTTGATACCCAAGTCCCTCATTCCCCATTCCTCAGTCCTAAACCCTTTCTCCCTAGGCTGGGAGGACTGTGTAGAACAACTCACGAAGCGCAGGGCAGCCGGCAATGCCTTGGTCTCCCTGGCTCCCCGCAGCCCCCTCGGCACCTTAGCCCTGGCAGCAAGGCGCCGGCTGTCAGGGACTCATTGCTGATCCCTCAATCCACTCCCTCTTTCCCAGTTAATAATCCCCAAGATGCCTTCCAAAGTTGTTTGTTCCCCTTTCTGGTTGAAATCCTTATTTATTGCATTCAAATTCCCTTAAGTTTGTATTAAGAGCATGTTTGTTTGATCATATGTGCTTTCCTTGTAATCAGTATTTTTGTTTTACTCTACATTACTCTTTTGGAGTTTGTTTCTGTAAGTCAATTAGTTTAAAGGTAAGGTATTTATCATCTGTGAATTTTAAATAATCTTATCTGTCATATGAGTTATGTCTTTTTAAAGGCAGGAACAACCCTAGTCAAATTGGTGCCAGGCGCAGTGGCAGTGGCCTGTAGTCCCAGCTGCCTGGGAGGCTGAGCTCGACAGATCACTTGAGCCCAGGAGTTCTGGGCTGCCGTGTGCTGTGCCGAGTGGGCATCCAAGTTAAGGATACCATCATGCCAGCGAAAACACTGTTCCTGGACATCGGGCAGAACAGAATAAAAGAACAAGTCAAAAGGACTTTCTGAAGCTTTTGGCTGAACTTGTCTGCTATCTTAAGTGCTGTTAGAGTTCCTCTAGAAGTTGCTTCAGTTTTGTCAGTTGTTTTCCCTTAAATTTGTTTTCCTGAACTACCCCCTTCTTCACCCTTCCCCACTCCCACTCCTTCGTCGGGCTCCTTCCCTGCGACGTGCCCCACCTCTGCATCAGGTATTGCTCCTGCATTGGGACCTCCCCTTTCTAGAGAAACCTCTCCAGCTATCCACCCAGGTATAGCTTAGTAGTGATTACCCTATATCCTGCACAAGTACTACCCCTATGCTCCCAAAACATTGGTTGTATTACTTTATTCCCCCCCCATTCCCTCTGTAATTGAACCTAAGCCCTTCATTAATTTATTTGAACTCCATAACTCCCACTCTCTCTTTTCTAAACAAAAAAGTGGGAGATGTTGTGGTGTGTTTTTAATATGTTTCTAATTGCAGCTCAGTTTTAATGGTCAGTTTTATACACCACCCATATTTTGTATTGTTATATTTTATCCCTAATGGATTGTTCCTCTCCCCTATATTGTTGGTTTTGTCCTGGTTGTCTGTCTTCCCTAGACCTGCCTTTCCCTCCTCCTACAGAATTGTTAATCCTTCTCTAACCCTGCCCCTTCTTCCAGACCCTTCCCTGTCAATCCCCCAACCTTCGACGCCCCAGTGGTTGGTTTAAACTGTTCCCTCCCCTTGTGTTCTTTCATTGCTCTGTGCGTTGTACTCCCCGCCTTATGTTCCTCCCCCATGTCACCCTTATTGGTTGGAAATTGTATCCTCTCCCAAGACCTCCCCCACTTATAAGCCCTTGCAAGCCCAGGTTCTGTGCCTTTTTCTGTCCCTGACCCTCGGGGCAATAAACAACTTTGGAAATCACACAGAAGGCCTCTCCCTGTTCCTTGTCCCTGCCCTCGACACGTGCCACCTGTGCTATAGAGCAACTGTGCCCTCCAGCTGCACCCCGGATTGCCTGGCTTTCTGGGGGCAGCCCACTCCTGGCGATGGTGCCGGGAGCTGTCTGGGCTGAAGAACACCAGGATCATGACAAGACTAAGCTAAATTTATCCGTAAAACAGAGAAATTTGGTGAAACTCCAGGAAAATTGTTAATTATATGAGATTTATTGCCTTAATGTTCAAACTTGGTATTCGCTTACATAATACAAGCTTAATACGCGTGTGTACTAAGAGAGGTTATTCAGAGGACAACAAGGAAGACTGTGAGCCTTCATCCAAACGACCACCAAAAGAAGACAGAAGACCCCCTGGCAACAAGTGAAGCATGTGCCATGAAGTATAGTGATGTAGATTTTTAAAATTGGAAATAGGAGGAAGCTTACAGGAAACATTGATGAATAAGTATTAGCAGATAGTTTATAAGTGTAGTTTGAATTGCTCTGTTTTGTACCTGAGGTGGGGTGAGAAGCCCTCCCCGTACCCTGGTTGGTTTTGCTTCTGCCTTATCAGAACCTTAACCAGATTTAAATAATCATTGCTAAGTTTTTGTATATTAAATTGTTATTAAAATTGTTGCTAAATTTTAAATTTGTTGTTTATTTTATTCACATTTATAACAAGTCCCTCTGCTGGCTACGGTGGCCCCGCTCACTGCGCGGTGGCCGAGCGGTGCCAAAGAGCCATCGAGGACATCCCGAGGCTGCTGGGGGGACAGTGATGTCACTGCTGTGACATCATTGGGGTGATGACAACATCGGGAACATCACTGGTGTCATTTGTCCCCTCCCCTTCACTGCGTCGGATTCGAGACAAATTTTGGGAATTTTCTGGAAATTTTCATTGAAACTTTCCCAAATCCTGATGGGAATTCCTGGGCTGACATCACTGGGGACACTCAGGGACACTCAAGGACACTCAGGGACACTTGGGGACACGCAGGGATGTGGGGGCAGGGGGTGAATGAGCCCCCTCGGTGCCTGAAGGAGAGGGGGTTATAAATGACAATGCAAATAACAGTATCAATGACAATATCAATGACAATACAATATTGGCTTTTGCATTCGTGTATCGGCTTTTGCACGTTGTCATTGATCACAATGATTTTGATACAATACAATTTATAATTCCTTTCAGCTGCTTTTTGGTATAACATAATCTATCAGTTTGTGTGTGCACTGCATAGCCGACAGAAATGGCAACGTAATAAACTGATTTTATATCATACGCCTTAGCAAAATATTAAAATAAAGACTGTGCCATGTTAAAATGTTTTTATAGTATAACTATTATAGCTAACTTTTATATAATAACTAACTTTTGTATTATAACTAACTCATAGAATGGTGTTAAGTTTGAAAGACAGGTGTGTGCCAGGGAAAGCCAGAGCCTCCCTTGGAATGGAGAATTCAAACCCCCTCCATCCGAATGACTATAATTTAGAAAATTCAGGGGCTCTCAGGCAAAGATGGGGGATAGGAATAACAATTCTTTACTGGTCTATAACCAGGCAAACAAACCAACAACAACTCCAGTACTAACAATAAACAGAACCAGGAGCCCAGGAACAGCTTCCCTTCCCAATCCCGGACTCATCCCCAGCTGCCGGCGCCCTCCGGCCCCGCTCCCCCCGAGCTCCCGGCGGTTCCGGGCAGCAGCGCTTCCTTGGCCTCCTGCCCGGGCCGGGCCCAGCGCCGGGGCCGCTCCTCAGCCGAGGTTGGCGAGAAATGCCGGAGTTCGGCGAAAGGAGCCGAGTGCGTGCCGTGTGCAGAGCCCGCCACTCGCCGCGATTGGCTGGCTCTGCCGTCACTCCTGGTCTCGCTGCGCGCTGATTGGGCAGAGCAGAGGGGGAAAATCCCGCGTCCCGCCCCCCTGGCGGAGCAGAGGCGCCATTGTTGGAGCGTCTGTGCGGGCCTGGGAGCGGCGGCAGCGGCCGGAGCCCGGGGAGGCGGCGGCGGAGCTCGGAGGCGGCCCCGGCGCAGCGCCCGGGCACGGGGCAGCCGCTTCTGTCCTACCCACAGGAACCGGGACGAGCCAGCGCTGCTCCGGCACCGGCTCCTGCCCAGGCACCCGCGGGAAGGAGACCGCGGGCAGCCGCTCCCGCAGCGCCCTCAGGGCACGGGGAACACGGCGCGGACACGGCACAACCGAGCCACAGCCAGAGCCCCCTGCCGCCCCCTCCGCCCGCAGCCAGCCCCGAGCACCGGCACAACCCAGCGCGGCTCCCACCTGCGCCGGGGCCGCCTCCGAGCTCCGCCACCGCCTCAGCGCTGGTTCCCAATCACCCCCTGGCTGATCCCGGTCACTCCCAGGATGTTCCAAATCTCTCCCAGTAGGATCCCGGTTGCCCCAAGTGGCTCCCAGTCATCCCCTGTATGGCCCCTTTCACTCCCAGTCACTCCCAGTAAGAGTCCAGTGTGGCCCCAGTCAGTTCCAGTATGAACCCAGTCACTCCTATGATGCCATTTGCACCCACTGTGGTTCCAGTTGCTCCCAGTGCAAGCCCAGTCACCCCCAGTACGATCCCAGTAACCTCCAGACACTCCCAGTATGAGTCCAGTTTGATCCCAGTCACTCCCAGTATGATCCCAGTCACTCCCAGATCCTCTCAGTATTATTCCAGTCACTCCAGGTACGACTCTGTCAGTCCCAGTATGACCCCAGTATGACCCCAGCACGGGCCCAGCTGCTCCCAGTACAATCCCAGTTGCCCCCTGCATTATTCCAGTTTCTCCTATTCACCCCTGGTACGGATCTGGTCACTCCCGGCGTGATTCCAGTCAGTCCCCGGGTGATCCAAACCACTCCCAGTCTCTCTCAGTATATCTCAGTTTTCCCCAGCATGCTCCCAGTAGCCCTCAGTGTGGTCCCAGTATATCCCAGTGTGATCCCTGGTGCCCCAGTTCTGCTCCCAGTGGGTTCTTTTCCCAGTCTGTCCCAGTCCATCCCAGCCTGTCCCGGTCCCTTCCCAGCAGCCGCCGCCACTTCCCGGACCCTGCCCCCCCGGCCCCATTCCCAGGTACTGGGACCCCCCTGCACCCCCTTATCCCCCACCGACACCCCCCTGCACCCCCTTTCCTGGGTATCCTCCTCTCCCAGCCCCTGGATCCCCTGGTTCCGTCACCCCGGGGACCCCCGGACCCCATTCCCGGCCAGCCCGGGGCACCTCAGCCCCAGCCCTCCCTTTCCTGGGAAACCCGAACCGGGCACGGGGCTCTCTGGCCGCTCTGGGATTGATGATCTCCCGAAGAAAACGGAGAGAACAGGAGGGAGCGAGAGAAGGAGATCGGGAATCCGGGATCGCAGTCCCAGTGCCCGGTCCTGCTCTGCTCGGGGTGGGACCCGCCCCCGCAGGGAAAATTGGATCCGCTGCTCCCGATGCTTCCCCCGCTTTGGGCCGAACCCAGCGGGTTCCAGGCAGAGTTTGAGCGCCGGGCCCGGGAGTTCAGCGCAGCCCGGCCCGGGGGTCCCGCGGGGCGGGGCCGTGGAGGGTCCCAGATGGGTCCCTGAGGGATCCAGAGGGGTCCCAGGAGGGGATCCAGGTGAGTTCCCTGGAATTCCACCTTTTCCCTCCCCCCTGCTCCTTCGGGCACTTCCGCGTCTCTGGAGCTGCACCAGAGCTGCGATCGGGGACGGCTGCGATGGCTCCAGCGCTGGGGCTGCTCTTGGGGCTCCTGGGGCTCCTGGGGGAGCCGGGGAGCGCGACGAGAGGTGAGTAGGACCCCTAAAACCGGGACGGCCCTGAACCGCAATTCCTGGGCACGGGAACTTCCTTTGAATCCCCAATTTGGGTCCTCTGGTCCCCCTCAATCCCCTTCCCCAGCACCGAGACTCCCCTGTACCCCCTGATCTGGCACCGGGACCCCCCTGAGCGCCCATTTCTGGGCACCAGGAACCCCCTTGAACCCCGAATTCCGGGCAGGAAACTCCCCCTGAACCCCCATTTCTGGGCACGGGGACCCCCCTGTACTCCCTTCTCCAGCACCGGGACCCCCCTGCACCCCCTTATCCGGGACTGGGACCTCCCCGCACTCCGTC